>JAOXNR010053989.1:0-44524 GCA_028571225.1 Parsonsia alboflavescens | reverse complement strand
AGTTTCGAACAGTGAATTCGAATTCTACAGTGTCTCAAGAATATTGTCGTTTTATTCTTGATTCTCCCTTTTCCTGCAATAAAACTTTCGAGTGAAGTTGTTTGTAGTAAAAGGTCCTACCTTTTTCATCTCACCACAATTCCGTTTTGCGTCAAGGCGGTAGTAGATTTCTGTCATCCTTCTTTAGTGCCTGTTGAGGTCTTTAGGCCTTGAAGAAATCCTGTCTAGCTTGTTTGATTTCCAAAGAGTAATCACCTACAAATTCTTTGAATATTATGTTAATCCATTGATCTAAAGAACTTGTAAGTAGAATATTTCTATCAATAGCATCTAATGAAATGAACCAATCTTGCAAAATACCAATAGGACGACTAAAGAATCGAGACAGAATGCTATTTAAAGCTACTTTCTTTAACAACTGTTTATTAACCCATGATGACATCTCCTGGAATCTTTCTCGTCTCCTACTGATAGAAACATCATCAAAAGTTAAACAAGTTGTTTTTTAGACTTCTTCGGAGGAGCGGGTTGTGGAGGTGGTGGTTGATTACCTGCCATAGACTCATCTCCATCATCTTCTTCATAGTCATGAAATTCAGCATTTGTTGTTGATCCTGAGGGACCTGGGGTAGTCATAAGGATCCTTGAAACATCCATCTTCTCATCTCCTAAGTCAGTGCACTTAAAAATGCTCCTTGAGGATGCTTCGAACATGGATTCTTCATTTGGCTCGGAAATGCTTCCCGAGGATGCCTCAGACATAGATTTTTCATTTGAATTGTCAGATGATGTCCGATTATTATCAGCTTGATAAGACACCATCAGTTGCTGAGCTAGATTTGTTGAAGAAGAACCAGGCTGTTGGAAAGAACTTGCTGGAGTAGGTTCTCTGGAGCCTTTGCCTTCTCCGCTTGAGGATATCTTCTCCCTTGGGGTCGGAATGTTTCCGACAGAGGAGTTGAGCTTGAAGGTTTCTTTTTTTACGTCGTTTGGACATAAGGGTGTTCTTTCACCCATCTCTCCCAAAAACTACAGTTTGGAATACTGTAATCTGGTATTCTTTCTGCTCGAGGTTGAGTAGGGTTTAGCAGTCCACCGAAAAATAGTGTTGGTGTATGGAAAATTGGTAGATTATTTGCAATGTCGAATATAGAGAACCCTTGTGATGGAGTCAAAGGAACAGTTTGGGACTTCCTTCTTTCATAGTTCTCAATTTGTCTCTTTAGTTCGTGTATCTCTTAGCGTTTTTCACCAAACTCAGTGCAGTGGTTAGCGTCAGCACGGAATTAACTTTCTTTTCAACTTTGTTAACTCTGTTGTCGATTCTGGTCAACATGCCGTTCTGGGCAATGGTATTATCAGTCTGCCAATTGAGAACTTCTTCTGCCTGGTTCAGTCGAACTTGTCTTCCATATTCATCAACTGCCTTTTGAGAAACATGAGGCTTGGATGCTCGTTTTTCAGCCTCGATTGTTCTCCTTTCCAAAGGCCGAAAATCAGAAGCATATGAACTTATTGTGGAATTGGTGTCTGCTCAATTGGAGTGATCTTTTCTACCTGCTTACAATAGGGAGACAGCTCAAAATAATCCATGGGGTTCTTTCTCCTTTCTGTTAGTCTGCAATAAGGAGCTGGCTCATGGTAATCCGTCGTGTTTCTCAGAATCTTCTTGATAAATTGCAACACAAATATCACAGATGCAGGGCTTTCCTTATTCATGGACAGTGAGGTTGATGCCTTAGGATAAGGGGTGTAGAAATCCGAGAGGCTAGTGAAAGGCTTAGGAGCTAGCATTGGCATGGGCTTGCCATCATTATTGTCATCTGGACTACGTCTAGATGAACATCCACCAGTCTTCTTCTTAGGCCGTCATCGTCTTCTCGGGACTTCATCTTCGTCTTTAGTGGAATCCTCTTCACAATAGCACTCCTGGTCACACAGTCTAGAGCTAGGGACATCCCATAGGAAATGACCATTTATATGAGATGTATAGCTGGGTTCCGCCTCATGGCTGAAAAAGGATACCAAACATCTTTTTTGCATGCTATCATCTCAACCAGATTGAGCATCAGTTGGGTGAATATCTCATTAGACTCCTCTTTCGTAGGAATCTTAAAAGATGTCTTTACTCTTCCGTCAAGTAGCCTTCTAAAGGCTAAAGAGTAGCTTGAACTGGTTCCTGTTGTTGATGCATGTTTTCGTAATTAGTGATCCAGCCAGTTGGCATGAGCTTTTCAAGATTTGCTCTCTTGATCAACCTGGGAATCTCAATGAAGGTGGGAGCCTCCGTGGAAGAATCTATCAGAATCATCAATGCTTCTAGAGATCCACTGTTCTGGAGATCAAGGGCATGGTTTTGCAATTTGTACACCATCTGATGGTGTAGTGTCACCAATATTGATGAAGGGGTGAGAGATATTCCGGGGAGTTGGAGTTGGAGTTGTACGTTCAGGGCTATGCACAAATTCAGGTCTTGAAGGGATATTGCATAATTCGAGAACAAGGTAAGAACAACACTTTTAGAATTCAAAGTTGTAATCACTGTTCCGATGACTGCCCGCTCGTAGGATAATAGTCTCGAGTCGAGGAGTGCAATGCGGGCAGTGACTGGATGGCCCTTCTTGCAAAACAAAAATTTTGCAACACCAGAATGCTGCTTTTTGGCTTTGCTTGACCTCGAGCGGAAATAATACTAGATTACAGTATTCCAGATTGCAATTTTTGGGAGAGATGGGTGAAAAAACACCCTCATGTCCATCCGACGTCAAAGAAGAAACCTTCATGCTCAACTCCTCAATCGGAAGCATTCTGACCCCAAGAGACAAGATATCCTCAGGCGGAGAAGGTAAAGGCTCTAGTCCAATCTGATGCTACTCCTAAGAAAGAAGATACCAGAAAACCTACTCCAGCAAGTTCTTTCCAACATCCTGGCTCTTTCTTAGCAAATCAAGCTTCGAAACTGATGATGTTTTATCAAGCTGTTAATAATCAGACATCATTTGACAGTTCAAATGAAGAATCTATGTCTGAGGCATCCTTAGGAAGTATTTCTGAGTCAAATAAAGAATCCATGTCCGAAGCATCCTAAAGGAGCATTTCTGCGTTCACTGACTCAGGTGATGAGAAAATGGACGTTTCAGGGATCCTTATGACTACCCCAGATCCCTTGGGATCAACAACACATGCTAAATTTCATGACTATGAAGAAGATGATGGAGATGAGTCTACGGCAGACAATCAACCACCACCACCACGACCCGCTCCTCCGGAGAAGTCTCCAAAAACAACTTGTTTCATTTTTGATGACGTTTCGATCAGCAGGAGACGTGAAAGATTCCATGAGATGTCATCATGGGTTAACACACAGTTGTTAAAGGGAGTACCTTTGAATAGCATTCTGTCTGAATTCTTTAGTCGTTCTGTTGGTACTCTGTATGATTGGATCATTTCATTAGATGCTATTGATAGAAATATTTTACTAACAGGTTCTTTAGATCAATGGATTAACATAATATTCAAGCAATTTGTAGGTGATTACTCTTTGGAAATCAAACAGGCGAGATAGGATTTCTTCAAGATGAAATGTTGTTCTTTAAGGCCTAAAGACCTCAACAAGCACAAAGGATGACAGAAATCTACTACAGCCTTGGTGGAATTAGATGAACAAAATGATTGTGCTCTCTGGAAACCCATTAACGAATCTTGGACTTCCAGAGATCCATCAAGCAACATTCACTTGCCTAGAAAAGCTCTATGAAAGAAGAAAGGTCGTTGAAAACTTCTTTCATGGAAAGAAGAAGCTCGAAAAGATTTGGCACAAAAATTATGAAATTGATTGCCCAAAGACAACAAAATGCAGCTGTAAGCCCACAAAGAAGAGGTCTCCTAAGTAGGAAAAGCACAAATCTAAGAAAAACCTCAAGTACTTCAGGTGCAAGGCTTCAACTAGATGAGAGTCCGACAGGTGTTTCTTTTGTTAGAAGAATGGCCATGTTGCAAGGAATTGTCCAAATAAGAATGCCAAGTCTTCAAAACTCGTTTCACAAATGATGGTGGATCATCCAGAATCTAACGTTGAATCGGTGTTCTCAGAGTAAAGCCATCCCGACTAGGATATTGATTTTGCCATCAAAATTACAGATAATGAAGTTGAAAAATTAGAAAATGATTTGAATGAGGAATCATGTTTACTTGTTTTTACTGTTAATAATGTTTTAGATGTCTCTTTAATAACTGATATTCATACTCCACATGTGCATGTTTCTCTTTTAACATCTAAGTATGCCCAATCAGTCAAAGCTATTGGATTCTTAGACACAGGTGTCATGAAAACAATGACGAATCCAGATTTTCTCCCAGCAGAATTATGGACAATCATTGATGCCCGATTTCAAGCAGCTAATGGAGAAATTTTCCAAGGTAATCTCATTTCTTAACACCCAGCCAGAATAAAGTTCTTCCTAGATTGCATAATCTGGATCATGGTTTTCGGGAATAAGCTTCATTGTAAAGATGTTCTTATCGGATGGGATGTATATGCAAAAGCCGAAAGATTAAGAGTCCTTCCTCACGAGATCTGATATAAAAATCACTTTCAACCTTTTACTCCTATTACTAATATGTTTCCTATTTCTGATACTATTGGTAAATTTCTGTTGATAGCTAACATGTTAAAAGATTTTTGTATAGATATCCACGCCGACTTTGAGCATAAAAACCCGCTTTGAAGAAATGAAGAATTCTTTGTTAAGCTTCCTTTTAAGCTTAATGAGGACATCAACCCAACCAAAGCAACACATCCCGGGATGACTCTCAATGATCTTAAACTTGCTTAGGAAGAGTGTGCACAACTATTACAGCAAGGACTGATCGAGCCAATTAATTCTAGTTGGGCTTGTCGAGCCTTTCATGTGAACAAGAGAAGTGAGTAAGTCAGAGGTAAGAAAAGGTTAGTCATCGACTACAAACGTTTAAGAAAAGAAAAAGTTAGTCAAAGGCAAGAAAAGGTTTGAAAGATGATAAATTTCTACTCCCAAGGATTCAAAACCTTTTTACTCATTTGGTGGGAGCAAAAATATTTTCAAAGTTTGATTTAAAAGCTGGTTTTGGCAATTAGGAATTGTATCTGATGAACTTTATAAAATTGCTTTTTGCATTCTTATTGCTCAATATCAATGGAAGGTGATGCCAGTTGGGCTAAAGATAGCGCCTTCAACTTTTCAGAAAACAATGATAAAAATTTTTCAGCCCATTCTTCATAGTGCTTTGATTTACATTGATGATATCCTTCTCTTTTCCAAGGACGATGAAGCCATTCGTCACTGTTAGAACAGTTTTTTGACATTGTCAAAACTCAGGGTATCATGATATCGGAAAAGAAAAGCTCCATCGGCCTTCATGTGGTTGAATACCTTGGTATGAAAATCTCTAATGCCCAAATCTAGCCAGGTCCTCACCTTGTTGAAACCCTTCCTTCCTGTCTTGATGAAAATATATCTGTAAAAGAAATCAGTAGTTCCTTAGCATCATCAACTACATCAAAACTTTCCTTCCGAACTCCACCAAATACACCAGTCAGTTATCCAAACTCTTGAAATAGAAACCACCTCCCTGGAGTCATGAACAAACCCTAGGCATCCAAGTAGTCAAACAAATGTGTCAGAAACCTCTTCCACTTCATATTCTATCCATAGGTCATAGAATCTTACAGATGGATGCAAGTGATGAGTTCTGGGGAGCAATCCTCATTGAAGAACTCAATGCCTAGAAATATTATTGCAGTCATGCTAGTGGCCAATTCAAAGATGCAGAAAAGCACTACCACACCACCATCAAGGAGATTTTGGGAGTCAAGTATGGTATCAATAAATTTGAATTTCATTTGATCAGTTATGAGTTTACAGTGCAGATGGATAACTCCTCTTTCTCAAAGATCATGGAATTCAACAACAAAGCCATTCCTGAACCTCAACTCCCTCAATTGAAAGATTGGTTCTCCAAATACCAGTTCCAAGTTCAACATATCACAGGAAAGTCTAATATGCTAATTGACTTGCTATCCAGACCAAAAAGGAAAAATATGCCTGCCCTGTTCTTTGGAAGCCTACCCAAACCCATACCTATCATCTTCATTATCCTAGAATTTTACCTACCAGAACTAGCCTATTGTGATATAATTGACCAAGTCAAAGAATATACCAGAAAAATTGTGTTTAAACACTGAGCCTTAACCTGTCGAGAGCAAAACGGATTCCATGATGTATTCTTTGACCCACATCAACCTTTCAACAACATCATGCATTTTTCTCATGCAGGTCCTATGTTAGAAGATAAATTTCGCTATCTGTGGACTTTGGCAATTCTTTGCTATGATGCCATAGAGATCGAAATACATCAGTTCAAGATCTTCTTTGCCAATCTTGATTAGTTTGCTAATACATTATTGTGGCACTATCCTACTCTCTTTCAGTCCGCTCGGGATTGGTATGAAGATTGTTGCCAAAAGCTTCACGATGATCCAGGAAAGACATATCAGGTGTACATTGTACACTTGGATTATGTTATGACAAAGCATATGGATTTCTAGAAGACTTATTTGTAGCTAAGGCCTTATCCACGAATCAGCAAATGGATTTTAACGGAACCACCTTTAACTCAGCCGTCCATGCAGCTAGCTCGAGATGAGCTCCTTGTTTACTTAAAGTCCAAGAATGCTTCTCCAAAAGAACCACCAAGTTTCAATTATGCAAATATCTTTGAAGAAGACAACCAGCCTGAAAAAGACATTGTTTGGGATGGGTACCCAGCACACTGGGAGGTTCCACTTTCAGAAGCTTATCACTGCTATCATTGGGCCCAAAAATGGAGTCCTAGTCATCTCAGCAATTCGGCAGCCTCAAAGTTCACACGGGGAATTATAAGTGGCAGCTACAGTTCGGTTACAGCAACAAGGAAAGATCTGCCAAAAATATTCTCACATGCTATTGTCCTTTTCAGCTGGACAGTTCTATTTCAGTTTAGTGTTCCTCAGCCTTTTCATGCAAGAAGTTGCTGTCCTTCATGCAAGAACCGAGCAACCAGATCATCATACTCCAACCCTCCATGCAGCAGTTGGGAATCTCTGAAAAAGAATTTCTAGAATTCTCTTCAGGAATCTCTGAAATTCTCTTCAACAAAGTCACAAGAATGTTCTACTGTTTCTTAGTGTCTCTACTTTAGTTTAATAGTTCTATTTTCAGCATGCAGCAACAAGTTCAGTTAGCAAGAAGAATCTTAAGCAGAAAAGATTCTGCCTTCAGGAAATTTCTGTGAAGGTTTTTCTACTGTTGTGTTGTTCAGTTAAATAGTCCTTTGATCAGCCTTGTCTCTCAGCCACTTCGTCAAGATTATGAAGCTGTGCTTCATGCAACTTACAACAGCCTAGTCATCAAAATTCAGTCTACACATCAACAGCAAAAATTTGGACAAAAGGGCCCTGCTCCAGCCTTGTCACCCGTAGAATTTTCAGACAGAAGGGCCATGTTCCAGCCTTGTCACGAGCAGAATTTTTAGATAGAAGTGCTAAGTGTCCAACCTTTCTTTTGTTTTTGTTCCTGGTGTCCCTCAACCAAAAAATGAAGAAGCCAAATCAGCCATGCAGATTCGGTCTTCACCAAAAAATTCCAGCCTTGTTTTCAATATTCTGTTTTTATTTTCTCATGTAATGTATTCATATGATAGTTATTTTATTGTATTCACGATTAGGGTTTCTAGGTACTGAATATTCCCCTGTATTTTCCTTTCGGAAGGTGTAAGTTTGTATTTTGAGTTTTCCTTTGGAAGAAAAGAAGTCGGTCACTCAGCTACAAAGTGAACCGATGGTGGGTCTTTCTTTTCAAGCAAAGTCCGAGTCCATTCCTAAGGTTCAAGTTAAGTGCAAGTTAAGTTTGAGTCCAAGTCTCTTGTAGAGTATCTACTGAAGTCTCTTGTAAAGTGTCTACTGTAAATATTTTCCGATCAATAATATCATGAGTGTTTCCCTATAAATGGTGTTCTAAGTCTTTCGATCTCTCTCCCGAAATCTTTTTGAATTCCTAAAGAGTCTATTGTTCCTTCTAGTATTCCCCAGTTATAGGTGAACCATGATGGCCATAGTAATAGGAGTAGGCATTATCCTTGAACAGTGAGTTGGAGGAAAAGAGAGTACCCGCAATGCTAGGGATGAGTCAAGGGGAAAGAAGTACTCGGGATGAACAGTGTCAAGGTAGTGCTTGAACCCCGGTGGTATCAGAGCCAGACGCAACGTTTTAGTGTTGCAAAATTTTCGTTTTGCAGGGAGGAAGAATTGGGGATTTTAGATTCTGAGGGATGAGAGAGAGAGAGTAGGGAGTGATTCGTTTCCACCATGGAAAACACTGCTAGTTCCAATTCCTAGATCATAAATATTTCCTGTTCCTTATCTTTACCCAAGCATTCTTTACATTCTGCAAATGTAGGTAGTTCTGTTGAGTTTACTACTATTTAGAGTTGGTCTCGGTTGAGGAAGCAGTCCCTCCTCTGATGAGTCCATATAATATTTACAAAAAGAGAGGCTCCTTTCCTCTATGAATCAGGTCAATCAGACAGTTGATCAAATTGACCACCCCAAGAACGAAGTGTTGACAACTTTGAATTCTGGAAGTGTTGTTCTTACCTTGTTCCCGAATTATGTAATATCCCTTCAAGACTCGAATTTATGGACAGCCCCGAAGGTGCAACTTCAACTCACCGGGATATCTTTGGCCCCTTCATCAATAATGGCGACACTGCATATCAAATGGTGTATAGATTGCAAAACCATGCCCTTGATCTCCGGAATAGCTAATCTCCAAAAGCACTGATGATTTTCGCAGATTCTTCCATGGAGGCTCCCATCTTGATCAAGATTCCCAGGTAGATCAAAAGAGCCGATCTTGAAAAGCTCATGCCAACTGACTGGATCACTAATTACGAAAACATGCATCAATAATAGGAACCAGTTCAGGATACTCATTCAGCCTTCAGAAGGCTACCTCACGGAAGAGTAAAGACAACTTTTAAGATTCCTACGAAAGAGGAGTCTAATGAGATATTCACCCAACTGATGCTCACTCCAGTTGACAAGTCAGATGCTAGCATGCAAAAAAGATGTCTGGTATCCTCTTTTAGCCATAAGGCAGAACCCAGCTATATGTCCCATATAAACAGTCATTTCCTATGGGATGCCCCAGGCTTTGGACTGTGTGACCTAGAGTGCTCTTGTGAAGATTATTTCTCTGAAGACGAAGATGAAGTCCAGAGAAGAAGATAACAGGCTAAGAAGAAGACTGGTGGATGTTCATCCAGACGTCCTCCAAATGACAATGATGATGGCAAGCCCATGCCAATGCCAACTCCTAAACCTTCACTAGCCTCTCGGATTTCCACAGCCCTTGTCCTAACTCATGGACGTCACAGGCCATGAATAAAGAAAGCCCTCCATCTGTGATATCTGTCTTGCCCTTTACTGAGAAGATTGTGAGGAACACGATAGATTACTATGAGCCATCTCCTTATTGTAAGCGAGCAAAAAGGAGAAAGAAGACCATGGATTATTTTGAGCCGTCTCCCTATTGTAAGCAAGTAGAAAAGATCACACCAATTGAGCTGGCACCATTTCCATGCGTGATGAACAAGCCCATAATGAGTTCATATGTTTCTAATTTCCCGCCTTTGGAAATTAAAACAAACGAGTTGAAAAACAAGCATCCAAGCCTTATGTTTCTCAAAAGGCAGTTAATGAATATGGAAAACAAATTCCACTGAACCAGGCAAAAGAAGTTCTAAATTGGCAGACAAATAACGCCATTGCCTCGAACAGCTTGTTGACCAGAATCGACAACAGAATCAATCAAGTTGAAAAGAAAGTTGACTTTGTAGAGAAGATGTACCATGAGATTTTGGACAGTTACAATGTTTTTTATCGTGACTTGAAGGCGATGGTCTGTACCGCTGTACAAGGGTTCTCTATGTTCGGCATTGCAAATAATCCACCAATTTTGCATACACCAACACCACTTTTCAGTGGATCACTGACCCCTAAAAATGCGATTCAAGATATGCGGATGAATTATAGGGTGAAGCTAGAATACACCAAAGCTTGGAGATCTTTACAGCATGCAAAGGCATAGCTTATGGAACTCCAGATGACTTATTTAAATAGCTTCCACCATACTTCTACCTCTATGAGCGTATAATGCCCGACATAGTGACCAACATAGCATTGCAAGAGGAGCATCCGTCATTATCACAGATGCAACACATTTGAAAGATGCATACGAGGGCAAAATTTATGCAGCTATCTGTGCAAATGGAAACAAATAAACTTTTCCCCTTGCATTTGGATTTGGTGAAGAGGAGGGTAATGATTCATGGAGTGGTTCTTAAGAAGACTAAGAACTGCATACAGATTGCAAGATGATTTGGTAATTGTATCCGATTGACACAAATGCATACTCCAAGCAATGAGAAAAGTGTATCCCGAGGTTCCACATGCCTTTTATTTTCGACAATTGAAGGAAAACTTAAACACAAAGTGTAGAGATCCTCGTGTTGCAGTGATTTTCAAAAGTGCCACATATGCCTATGTTAAGCAAAAATGCAATTACTACTTTAGGGACATTCAACATATACACCCTAGAGTTCATCATTAGTTGGATGTTGAGGTAGGGCGATCAGGTTGGTCATGTGCTTACTGTTCGAATAATTGATACAACCAAATGACAAACAATCTCGTGGAGTCCTTCAATGAAGTGATCAAGAAAGCTCAGAAGTTTCCTATTACATCTGCTCACGAGTTTTATAGGGTTATGTGTCAGAGTTGGTTCAATAAATGTCGAGAACCAGTTGCTACAATGCCTAATATTATTACCAAACATGCTGTGGATTGAATTTAGAAGGAAGCTATGAAGGTTAACCAAGAAAGACTGCATACTACATCCATTCGAGTTAGGGAGGAGTATGTCGTCGATAATCCCCCACAAGAGGCAAATGTTGTTGTATATATCATTCGAAGGACTTGTCAATGTCAAAGATGGGAACTAGAAGGAATTCCTGGTAAACATGCCATTGCTATCCCCAAGTATTGAAAAAACCTTGGTATAATTTAAACCTTGGTGTGACTTTCAAGACGGTCTTTTCTTCATTTTCCTTATTCTTTACATTAACTTTTAGAAAATTAATTTAAAATCATAATCCCAATTTTCTTTTTTCATCTTTAACCATGTTATTGTCTTTTATAGGGAAATTTGGGCTCACTACTACACTTTATGCTGTGAAAATTTGTTCGACATAGAAATATTGAGGATGGCATATGCACTTTTGATATAGCCTGTTCTGTTGTGTTCGAGTTTGAATAGAATTGCAGGTTTGGAAGATGCAGTTGTCAATGCCCTTTTTGATAGAAGGGAGGTGGGGTAAACATGTCATTGCTATCGCCAGGTATTGAAAAAGCCTTTATACAATTTAAACCGACCTTTTGGAAGGTCGGTGTGACCTTTAGGACGTTCTTTTATATATTCTCCTTATTATTTACATTATAATTTTTAGAAAATAAATTTAAAATCATAAACCCAATTTTCTTTTTTGATCTTTAACCATGTTAATGTCTTTTATAGGGAACTTATTGCTCACTACTAAACTCTATGCCATGAAAATTCATTTGACACAGAAATATTGAGGATGACATATGCACCTTCGATACAACTTGTTCCATTGTGTTCAAGTTTGAATAGAATTACAGGTTTGGAATATGTTGTTGTTAATGCCCCTTTTGATAGAAGGGAGGTAGGAAGACCACAATACGGTTGGGTCCTCTCTCAAAGTGAAGAACACTATCGGAAGAAAGCGTGCAAAATATGTAAAAGAAAAAAGACATTATCGTCTAACTTGTCCGAAGGCTGTCAATATTGAAGCCCCACCTTCCGAAGTAGAGGTTACAATATCCCATAACGGAACTCATGAAGTGCCCATATCTAATCCAGTATCTACCCAACAATCTCAAGTTTCTGGAGAAACGTTGGAGGCAACAAATGAAACGGCAGAGTTTGTTAATGTTAATGTAAGTGTCTTCGATGAGAGTGTGGATTTTTTTGAAGTGATGTCGGTGTTGAAATGATTCATGACTTGTAATTATTTTCATACTCTTTTTAATCATATAATATAAATAAAACAACTACACAAATTCGTTTTCATTTATATAGTTTACATTATGTGCAAAATATTTGCAAATAAAATAACTACTGCTCCATGAAAGCGTGATCCAAGCCATCTTGTCCCTAATGCACTGCGGTGCATTTGAAATACCATTCAGTGTGGGCATCTACCCCCTCAACAGCTACGACTTGTAATATAAAAGGTATGCTGCACCACTAGTCGAATCAGACTTACTAGGGAGGAATTTTATGCCAATAAAAGAATAATCAAACCTGGCAGGTGGAGCTGCATCAACTCCCATCATGGAATAATATGTGACCTATACTGGAAGGTGTGGCAGCAACCTACAGACTAGTTCCATCAGCTCTTCCCAGGCGCCCTCACAACTGCTTCTAGTGATGGTTTTAGATCATATAAAATCATCTTCGCTTCTTTTGGTGAGATCCGCAGCAATACCTAGTGATTTTGGTGACAAAATGGCATCAAGACCTATAGATACATCGCAAATATTAAATTATTTAATATAAAATATAACTTGCAAAAAAAAAAAAAAACAATAACTATATTTATTACCTCCTTGACCTCCCACCATGCGACCTCATCATCTTCTCCAACTCTCTTGACCCACCTAATAGAAGCATCATCGAGCTTATATGTATTAAGGTTCTTGACAGCAGAGGTAGAAAGGAAAGCACCTTGGAGCATACTCTACAGTTTGAGTTAATTAAAATCTATATTCTATAGTAAGCAGCGAGGTAAATAATTTCATAAAAATAGATTTTATATTTACATAGAGGTAAGGTGGGGCGATGGGGAACTGGTGCACCATAGGGTAGGCCTACGATTGTCCTTTAGCTACTAGTCGGAGCCCTTGGATGAACTGATCGACATGAGGGTCCTCTAGCTCCTGTGTGCAATTCCAAACCTTCTTCAGAAAAGTCTCGTCACAGGAGTGGATTCCCCCGATCAGGCGCCTACAGCATAAAAAACATAATTAAAAGAAAAAACATCAAATAAGTATAACATACTAAAAATAGGCACATAAAGTTAATTATGAATTAAGCTTGATAGAATTAAAATAAATAAAATCAAATAAGTCTAACATACTAAAAAAAGGCACATAAACTTAATTGTGAATTATGCTATATTATGTTAATAGAATTAAAATAAATAAAATCAAATAAGTTTAACATACTAAAAAAGGCCTAGAAACATAATTATGAATTAAGCTATATCATATTAATGGAATTCAAATAAATAAAATCAAATAAAGTCTAACATATTAAAAAAAGACACATGGAAATAGTAATTTTTATTTAAGTTCAAATTTAATAATAATAATAATAATAATAAATGGTAATATTAAATTAATAAAACATAATATTTATTAATTATATAGGGGAAGGTCGGAATTATATGCCTAAGTGTTGAAATTATGTTTAACCCGCCCTTTGGGCATATAATTCTAACCTTTAGGCATATCATTTCGACCCATTTCGACTTTCCAAGTTATTAACCCAACCCTCCACCATTTCAATATAGAAAAATCTTACTTCCCCAATTCAACCCATTCCAAAGCTCTCCAATCATTTATCCAACCATCTAGCATCAAAAGAATTACAATTAATTCTTTATGGATTAAGCTATATTATACTTAACCTGTACATGAATTAAACCATTGACTCAATCATATATTACATATATCACATATTATACTTAACATGTACATGAATTAACATAAATCACATTGTCTCCATCACGGAATAAACTATACTATATTCATGGATTTAAAATAAATACCTCTCCAATTCCCCTCGAAGAGCAAAAAGTATCCAAGAGCATCTGGTTTTCTGGAGTGTTCTCCAGAAATGCCTCCACTCCCTTCTATTGCACCCCTACTCGACTAGACTCTCTCCCTTTCGTTGTTCTGGGCTTCTTCTTTGGCACTCGCGAATCTATGTGTTGAGAGATGTCCATGAAGGGTGACATGAAGATTGCAATCTGGATCTTGGTCCAAACTGCTTGTCCTCCCTTCCGAAATAATTTAAAATCAAACTATTAAAATATAATAAAAATAAATTAAAGACACTTGAACACGACATATAAATATGAAATAATGAAAAAAATATACTAATTAACTTAACAAATAATGTCGTGACTCACATGAACAACAGGGATGGATACAACAGTAGGAGCTAATGTACCCTCCCTTTTACTAACATCCCCCTTTGGCAATTAATAAAAATAAATTAACCTTTTTTAATTAACATAACTAACTATGAAAATCAGTGTAAATATGAAATATTAAAAAATAGAGAGTTGTTTAAACTAACCTGGGGGTAGTGTGGACCACAACCAAAATAAATTAACCATTTATAATTAACATAACTAACTATGGAAAAATACTTAAATATGAAATATTAAAAAATAGAGAGATGTTTAAACAAACTTAGGGGGTAAGTTGGACCACAAGCAGAGCAGTTGGATTTGCATTGAGCCTACCACTCGTCATCTACTCCTTTTAATTTCAAAAAAAAAAAAAACAATTAGAATATATCAGTAACTAATGACTATATTTAACTAATTCAAATTATAGAGCATAGAATAAACTGGTGTGAATGAGGAGGTGTCTTTGAAATGATTCCCCTAAAGCTTATCCAGTCGCTTTTCGAGCTTGGAGAAGCACTGTACGATAGCAGTGTGCCGAGCACGGACCAATTGCTACCCTAATCGAGTACTAACCCACTTCTGGTGCTCAACGAATTGTGCTTTGGCCCACTCCTCATACTCTTTCAATAAAGCCCTAAGCCTGGCCATCATGTGGTAGGCACTAGGATCAGAATGAGAGGGCCTCTCAATGCTCTCAGGAGCATACTATAATTTTAAATTGAAATTATATTAGCTACCTATTGAGATTTCATGATTGATTTAATAAAACGGGAAGAGATGCATACCCAGTGGCTGTCCTTCTCCACACCATGACCCTTCGATCTCACAAGGGAGGGTGGTCGCTGCTCAAAATGCTTCTCCTTGTCCATAAGGATTTTGTCATCCCAAACCATCGGACTAGGTGACTAAAAACAAAAAGATATAAAACATTAAACAAAATAAATTAGACTATTTAATTTTCAATTTACTAACTCAAATATCATTAAACTAACCTCTATAATCGAAGAGGGGAGTGGCTGATGTCGGATGAATGCCTAGAATGAGCTTGGCTTCTATGTCCCCCAACAAACAGGTGGAATATAAGGGAGGCCGTCAAAATCAGTCCAATACAGTATCTATCACTCAAGCTCATTTGACTCAATGTATGACGATGAAATAGATGCCTATGTATATAGTAATTTAATTTATGAAAGGTTGATTTCATAAAAAGAAAAAAAAAAAACAACTAAAAAGGTTGATTGCTTATCGCATCCAATAAAACAGGCCACTTCACTTTGAAAGTGGATTGAATCGGACTCCGGAGAAGAAGGCACCTCTAGTGCCATGTAGCATAGGATGTAGAAGCTCCGATTGAGCACCAAAGCAAAAATATATGAGCAAGGACGAGAAGTGTTGTTACATGAACCATTGAATTGAATGAAAAAACATCAATAAATTTTGACGAAGTCATTGTTATGCAAACATAAATGAGATTGGATGTATTACCAGTATCACCCAACCATTGTCGTATAAATGCCTTTACTACGCTCAAGACTCGTAATCAACTGCACTTTAGAGTCAATGTTGTGTCATGCTCCACACGATGGTGGCCTAGGGAAATACCTCAACTGCGGGAAAATCCTCGAAGATTCTCCACTAGTAATACGAAATCACTGCTAAAGACTCAAGTGCAACATCTAGTATCCGATGATGATGCCGTAAGCGAGCCTGAGGACATCATCCTACTCCGGAGATCCCACCTCCTTTTCTTTAAACTTATCCAAGGATCGTGTTGGGGTCAGTAGATAGGTCCCCAATAACAACTCATATGTTGAGCTGCCCGTTAACTGCCTCTTTATAATCTTAACATCCACTGTCAGGGCATACTCCTGAGGCCCTAATCGATGTAATCTGCCTCTAATGTGGAACCACATCTCATCGGGGAGAGCATCAAGGAAATGAACCTCCAGTCTAAGAGTATGAAATGCAGCACGGGGAGTAAAAAATCCCGGAATAACGGGGTAGCTCCAACATGTGTCCAAAGGGACCCCTCCTAAATGGCTCCTCTACCCCATGGAGCCTCATCCAATCAATCACGTCGGTTATCCACAAATACTTACAATGACGACTCATGGTCTTATGGATAGAAACAATAAGACTATGTCAATAAGTTTATCTCCTTCTACCATGGTAAATATATTTACTGTATAAAAAAAATAAAAATTAGCTAGATTGTCGTTAAATTAAACATAGCTTTTTTTATTTATAGGTTCAATAAATAAAATAAGATCCAAAACATTTATTGTTGCATGGAAATATTATTTAAGTCTTAAAGTATAATATTTTATAGAAAAACCTATAATAATATAGTATTTAGATGAATTTTATAAAACTTTACCCTGAGTATTTTAATATTAAAACATATTATAGTTATAACTTAATATTATTGTTTTTAGTTGATAGACTTTGTTGGAGTCATTATAATTGATGGGAGAAATGGCTAAGCTCCAGACAAGTCAACATAAATAGGTAAGACTGGGACAAAAGTCAACCCAAATGGGCCTAAGGCCCCAACCTTCAATACCTGAAAGTGAGACTCACAAAGTCAACAGGGATAGGTGGGTAACAACCTACTACCACCAACCTCCAAGGTCACCGACCTCCTAAATGAGCTCAAGAGAGATACCACCAGACCTTGGACCACTACTTGGTCGTCTTATACATCTTCCATGCCATCACCAACTGTGCACGACTCCTACCAACCCCATGTGCCTGTGATCACTTGGTGCAACCTCCCAGAAGAGAGTCGATTCTCTCGATGTCCATGGACAGGTCGCAAGGTTCGTCTAGGGTTCGGCTAGCGAGCTTGTGCTCTTGAACAAAGACGTAAATGACAAGATATCTCAACCAAGGGAAACTCCACGAATCAACAAGCAGTTGGCGGGATTCTATGATCTCACAACTATCCTAATTGCCTACTGTCACGTGATAGTAGAGTCCCAATTGGAGACGTAATTGATTCTTTCCTATACAATCAAATCATAATCAATCCAAGAAGGAGGACGGACTTTTTGAGAACTAATTACACTTTGTTACTCTTGGAATACTAACTTAGGCATCGGAGCTCTTCCCCGGGCACAGCCCACCTCTGGTGACCTTCTTTATTTCCTTCTAAGGTTGTAGTCGTTGATGTCATCACGGTTTTTACGACCTAAGAGAAAACTTCAACATAGTAGCCATGTCAAGAAGGCAGAGATAGGTGGATCTGCATCGAGCCTACCACCTGTGATCTACTCCTTCTAATCTAAAAAAAAAATGATTAGAATATAATCAGTAAGTAATGACTCTATTTAACTTATTCAAATTGTAGAGCATTGAATAAACTGGAGTGAACGAGAAGGAGTCTGAAAATTCTGGTCGAGGATCTAAATGATTCCCCTAAAGCTCATCCAGTTACTTCTCCAGTGTAAAGAAGCACTGTACGATAGCAATGTGTCGAGCACAGACCAGTTGCTCATGCTACCCAAATCGAGCAATAACCCTCTTCTGGTGCTCAACAAATTGGGGTTTGGCCCACTCCTCATTCTCTTTCAATAAAGCCCTGAGCTAGGCCATCATGCGGTAGGCACTAGGATTAGAATGCGAGCGCCTCCCAATGCTCTCGAGAGCATACTATAATTTTAAATAGAAATTATATTTGCTACCTATTGAGATTTCATGATTGATTTAATAAAACGGGAAGAGATACATACCCGGTGGCGGTCCTTTTCCGCACCATGACACTCCGATCTATAGGGGAGCGAGCTCGTTCCTCGGAATGCTCCTCCTCATCCATGAGGATTTTGTCTTCCTAACCATCGGACTAGGTGACTAAAAACAAAAAGGTATAAAACATTAAACAAAATAAATTAGACTACTTAATTTTCAATTTACTAACTCAAACATCATTAAACTAACCTCTATAATCGAAGAGGGGAGTGGTTGATGTCGGATGACCTCCTAGAATGAGTCGGGCTTTCATGTCCCCCAACAAACAGGCAGAATATAAGGGGGACCGTCAAAATCAATCCGATACGGCATCTGTCACTCATGCTCATCTGGCTCAATGTATGACAATGAAATAGATGCCTATGTACATAGTAATTTAATTTATGAAATGTTCATTTCATAAAATTAAAAAAAGAATTAAAAAAAAAATGGAAAATTGTTGATTGCTTCCAGCACCCAATAAAACAAGCCACTTCACTTTGAACGTGGATTGAATCGGACTTCTCCGAAGAAGGAACCTCTAGTGCCATGTCGCACAGGATGTAGAAGCTCTGGGTTGAGCATCAAAGCAAAAATATGGGAGCAAGGACGGGAAGTGGTTTTACATCCACCATTGAATTAAAAGAAAAAATATCAATAAATTTTGACAAAGTCATTGTTATGCAAATATAAATGAGATTGGATGTATTACCAGTATCACCTAAAGCTTTGTCTTACAAATGTTTCTTTTGCGCTGAAGACTCGTAATCAACCGCTCTTTAGATTCAATGCTGTGTCATGCTCCACCCGATGGTGGCCCAGGGAAATACCTCAGCTACTGGAAAAACATTGAGGATACTCTACACATAATACAAAATCACTGCTAAAGACTCAAGTGCAACATCTAGTATCCGATGATGATTCCGTAAAGCGAGCCTGAGGACATCATCCTACTCTGGAGATCCCACCACCTTCTCCTTAAACTTATCCAAGGATGGTGTTGGGGTTAGTAGATAGGTCCCCAATAACAGCTCATATGTTGAGCTGCCCGTTAACTGCCTCTTTATAATCTTAACACCCACTGTCAAGGCATACTCCTGAGGCCATAATCGATGTAATCTACCTCTAATGTGGAACCACATCTCATCGAGGAGAGCATAAAGGAAATCAACCTCCCGTCTAAGAGTATGAAATGTAGCACGGGGAGTAAAAAATCCCAGAATAACGATGCTCTCGATGTCCACAAACAGGTCGCAAAGTTGGTCTAAGGGTCAGCTAGCTAGCTCGTAGCTCTCGAACAGTGACGTGAATGGCAAGATATCTCAACCAAGGTAAACTCCATGAATCTACGAGCAGTTGGCAGGATTCTATGATCTCACAACTATCAAAATTGCCTACTATAACGTGATGGCAAAGTCCTAATCGGAGAGGTAATTGATTCTTTTCTATACAATCAAATCATAATCAATCCAAGAAGGAGGAAGGTCTTTTTGAGAACTAATTACACTCCGTTACTCTCGGAATACTAACTTAGGAACTCTTCCCCGGGCACAGCACACCTCCGGTAACCTTCTCTATTTTCTTCTGAGGTTGTAGTCATTGACCTCATCACGGTTTTCGAGTGACCCCGAGTTCACATTTTAAGCTCCATCACTTCTAGCTTCGTTTGTGGGACCTTAGACAAAAAGCTTATCTTTCTTCCCTACACAAAACAAATAAGAAGCCTGATGACTCAATCATAACCTACACCCCTTCAACCACCGTGTCGAGGCATACCACCTGGTAGGGTGCAGTTGCGCACCGGCAAAATGGTGCCTGAAGCCCCCCTCATGGTTGAGAACAATAGCGCAGCCCCAGTCGCACAGTAGGAGCCAACATGACCATCACAATCTAGTCCATCTCAGAAGGGCTTCAATGAACCCTCCATTTATATAAGAGAGACTAGAGCAGGGGCACCCTGATCCAATTGTCAATGGTAACAATCCCAAGCCACAGAGATCAAAGGAGAACACAAATATTGGTTCCAATAGATCTCCTGGAACGAATGGTGGAAGCCTTGGAGGGAAGCTCCAACAGGTGAGATTATATGTCCACGGGATGTTGTCTGGTGCCCTCTCAGAGAGATTCAAAGCCACCCCGAGGCCAGGCAAAACATACACAGCCTACCCATCCTCCACATCAGAAGCATCTCCGACCTAATGAAGCAAGTCAGGAAGTAGGTCGAGAGCAAGAAAGATCACAAAGGTCGAGAACTAAACCTCTGAGCAACCTCAGAGAAACACTGAACAATGGAAGAGGTTACAACCTAAGAGAAAAGTTCAACATAGTAGCCATGTCACGAAGCCAGAGACAGGTCGATCTGCATCGAGCCTATCACCCGTCATCTACTCCATGTAATTTCAAAAAAAAAAAAAAAGATTAGAATAAAATCAGTAACTAATGACTCTATTTAACTAATTCAAATTGTAGAGAGTAGAAAACATTGGTGTGAATGAGGTGTTTGAAAATCCTGGGCGAGGCGCTAAATGATTCCCCTAAAGCTCATCTAGTCACTTCTTGAGCCCGAAAAAGCATTGTATGATAGCAGTGTGCCGAGCAAGGACCAGTTGCTCATGCTACACTAATCGAGCACTAACCTACTTCTAGTGCTCAACAAATTGGGCTTTGGCCCACTCCTCATACTCTTTCAATAAGGCCTTGAGCTGGGCCATCATGCGGTAGGCCTTAGGATCAGAACGAGAGGGCCTGTCAATGCTCTCGGGAGCATACTATAATTTTAAATATAAATTATACTAGCTACCTATTGAGATTTCCTGATTGATTTAATAAAATGGGAAGAGATACATACCCAATGGCAACCCTTCTCTGACCATGACCCTCTGATCTCATTAGGGAGGAAGGTCGTTCCTCGGAATGCTCCTCCTCGTCCACAAGGATTTTGTCATCCCAAACCATTGCACTAGGTGACTAAAAACAAAAAGATATAAAACATTGAACAAAATAAATTAGACTATTTGATTTTCAATTTACTAACTTAAATATCATTAAACTAACCTCTATAATCGAAGTGGGGAGTGGTTGATGTCGGATGACCTCCCAGAATGAGCTTTGCTTCTATGTCCCCTAACAAACAGGTGGAATATAAGTGAGGCCATCAAAATCAGTCCAATACGGTATCTGTTGCTCGTGCTCATCTGGCTTAATGTATGACGATGAAACAGATGCCTATGTACATAATAATTTAATTAATGAAAGGTTGATTTCATAAAGAAAAAGAGAAAAAAAAAAAAAACCAAAGGGTTGATTGCTTACCACATCCAACGAAGCAAGCCACTTCACTTTGAAAGTGGATTGAATCGGACTCCGGAGAAGAAGGCACCTATAGTGCCATGTAGCACAAGATGTAGAAGCTCCAGGTTGAGCATCAAAGCAAAAATACGAGAGCAAGGATGGGAAGTGGTTTTAGATCCACCATTGAATTGAAAGAAAAAACATCAATAAATCTTGACAAAGTCATTGTTATGCAAATACAAATGAGATTAGATGTATTAACAGTATCACCCAAGCATTGTCGTATAAATGTCTCTTCTGCGCTCAAGACTTGTAATCAACTGCTCTTTAGTGTCAACGATGGGGGCCTAAGGAAATACCTTAGTTGCTGGAAAATCCTTGAGGATGCTCCGCATGTAATACAGAATCACTACTAAGACTCAAGTGCAAGATCCAATATTCGATGATGATGCCGTAAGCGAGCCAAAGGACATCATCCTACTCCGGAGATCCCACCTCCTTCTCTTTAAACTTATCCAAGGATTATGTTAGAGTCAGTAGATAGGTCCCCAACAATCGCTCATATGTTGAGTTGCACATTAACTTCCTCTTTATGATCTTAACATCCACTGTCAGGGCATACTCCTGAGGCCCTAATCGATGTAATCTATCTCTGATGTGGAACCACATCTCAACGAGGAGAGCATCAGGGAAATGAACCTCCTATCTAAAAGTATGAAATGTTGCTTGGGGAGTAAAAAATCCCAGAATAACGGGGAACGTCCAACATTGAGAAGACCATACAGAAATATTTTCACACATTTAGAAGACCATACAGAAATGCACGAGCAGCCATCGGAACAAGTCACATAGGCCACCAACGAGGTATCAGTCCATCAACGCCTCAGTACCTTTTGATATTTGGGCTATTGACATTCTAGGACCCTTTCCGAAAAGAGTGGGGGGTGTTTAGTTCCTAATCGTAGCTGTGGAGTGCTTCACCAGATGGGTTGAGGTAGAGCCAATAGCAACCATCTCATCACCAAAAGTCCTGTCTTTTGTCTGAAGAAACATTGTGTGCAAGTTCAGGATTCCCAGAGCTATAATTTCTTGCAATGGAAGACAATTCGTTGGTGACCCATTTAAGATATTTTGTAAAAATTTGAACATTGAACAGAGGCTGACCACTATAGCTCTTCCCCAAGCTAATTGATGCTGGGCATGGTTCCCGAGGCAACTAGTCCGAGCTCGGATACGGCTCAATTTGACTAGATGACCCGGAATTTCCCAACGGACAAAAGTCACAGAAATGCTGTGATTTTCGACCATCCAGAGTCATCTTGATGGAGTTCGGGGCAATTTTATGTTTTCAATGGCATTATCGTAATTTATTCTTTGAAGGGGTATTTTTGTAATTTCATTATTTTAAAGTTTCGATTAGGGTTAGGATTCGTTTAGGGTTTTAAATACTTCATTTGTCAATGTTTTTGGCAACTCTTGATAATTTTCCAAAAACTAGAGAGTTTTCGTAGTTTTTCTTACTTTTCTTCTTTTTAGTCATTCTTTTAAATATTGTTCTTGCATCAGTTGGTATCAGAGACCCAGGTTGCTGAAATCAATGGCTGAGTAAAATCGTGGAGGATGTGGACGGTGTCGTGCTGGAAGGGGACGTGGAGTTGTTCCTAAGGAAGACGAACCGCCTCATCAATGAGACCTATAGGAAGTCAAAAATGAAAATGCAAAACAGAGAAGTCGAATCCAAAACTTGGAGTGGCAACTGGTAGAGGCACGATTGGATGTTCAGTCCGAGGTAAGGGCAGAATCGAAGATTGAATCCGACGATGAGGAGGAAGATGACAACCCGTTTGCGACATTGAATCGAAGCCGACAAAACCGACCGGAACGACGTGGCTGTCAACCATCTTCTTTCCAGAATTTCGATCTGAAAATCGAGATCCCTGATTTTGAAGGTAGGGTGCATCTTGATGAATTTTTAGATTGGTTACGTACGATGGAGAGGACTTTCGTTCTTAGAGATTTGACGAAAGAATAGAAGGTCAAGATCGTGGCGATTAAATTGAGAAACATACTTCGATTTGGTGGAAGCACGTTAAGAAGCGACGCGCCAGAGATTGAAAGTGAAAATTTTCAACTTGGGACAAGATGAAGAAATGGTTGCGGAAGACGTTCCTACCGATACACTATTGGCAAGAGACGTTTATTGATTATCATTTCATTAAACAACGTGATCTTTCAGTAGAGCAATACATCAAGGAGTTTGATCGGCTGCGCATGAGGTGTGACATCGCCAAAGAAGACGAGCAGACGGTGGAGCAATTTTTATCAGTGTTGAAATTTGAGACTGCTGATGTGGTTCAACTGCAACACTACTAGACGTATGAAGATGTTCGCAGATTGGCCTTGAAGATCGAGAGGCAACTTAGATGGAAGAGGTGTTTACTGATTATCATTCCATTAAACAACGTGATCTTTCAGTGGAGCAATACATCACGGAGTTTGATCGGCTGCGCATTAGGTGTGATGTCACCGAAGAAGGCGAACAGATGGTGGAGCGATTTTTATCTAGGTTGAAATTCGAGATTGCTGATGTGGTTCAACTACAACAGCATTAGATGTATGAAGTTGTTTGCAGATTGGCCTTGAAGGTCGAGAGGCAGCTTAGACGGAAGAGGTGTTTACTGATTATCATTCCATTAAACAGCGTGATCTTTCAGTGGAGCAATGCATCACGGAGTTTGATCGGCTACTCATTAGCTGTGCCGTCACAGAAGAAGGCGAACAGACGGTGGAGCGATTTTTATCAGGGTTGAAATTCGAGATTGCTGATGTAGTTCAACTACAATAGTATTAGACGTATAAAGATGTTTGCAGATTGGCCTTGAAGGTCAAGGTGCAGCTTAGACGGAAGCAATCCAGCTACTCTATTAGTCCTTAATCCATTGTCAATCCATCACCAGTTCAATTTAGATGCGGAGGAGCATGTTAAGCAGATTAAGGAGTTGCACTCCCAAGTCCATGATTGGATTAATCGATAGAACTTACAATACAAGCAAAGGGTCGACAAGCATCGGAAGAAGATAGTGTTCAAGGAGGGCGATCTGGTTTGGATTCAACTGAGGAAGGAATGATTTTCGACAGGTAGATTTGGCAAATTGCAGCCACGCGTAGATGGGCCATTCAAGGTGTCGGAGCGGATGCCTACAAGATTGACTTGCCATCCAACTACAATGTGTCGGATATTTTTATTGTAGCTGACTTGTCACCTTACCAATCCAAGGATGAGGAAGGTTTTGCAGTTGATGTAGCAAGCGAGGACAAGTCAGATTCGAGGGTGAATCTTTTCTTAGCCGAAGAGGATGATGTCGGGCACAGTTCCCTAGGCAACTGGTCTAAACTCAGATCAGGCTCAAATTTGACAGGGAGACCCAGAACGGCCCAAGGAACAAAAGTCATAGCTATGCTATGTTTCAGGGCCTTTTACAGCCATCCAGAGTCATCTTGATGGAGTTTCGGGCGATTTTAAGTTTTTTAGTGGCATTGTCGTAATTTATTGTTTTTTGGGGATATTTTTGTAATTTCATTATTTTTAAATTCCAATTAGGGTTAGGATTTGTTTAGGGTTTTAAATACTTCGTTTGTCAATGTTTTCGATAGCTTTTGACTATTTGATAATTTTCGACGTTGGTCATTTTTTCGAAAACTAGGGAGTTTTCACAGTTTTTCAAGCTTTTCTCCTGTTTAGTCATTCTTTTCGATATTGTTCTTGCATCACTAATGGGCTTACTTAGGTCACAAGCAAAACCATTTTGGAAGGACTTAAGAAAAGGCTCATCGAGCTCGAAAGAGATGGTCGCAAACCTACATGGCCAGACAAAATTCTAAGCATTCTATGGGCGTACAGAACAACACCTAGAAAGGTTATTATGGAAACATCATTCAACCTATGCTTTCGTGTAGAGGCAGTGATGCCAGTCGAGGTTGGCATGAAGTCTCTAAAACTGACTAAATACAATTCAGTCCTAAAAGAGGGGGAGAGAAGGGCAGACCTCGACGTCCTTGAGGAGGTTAGAAACAGAGCAATGAAAGCTGATAGAAGCTACAAAAGGTAAGTCACAAATCTTTTCAACAAAAGAGTGAAAACAACGCATTCCACAGTTGGAGAAATGGTCCTCAAAAGGTCAAATGTTGGCAAACAAGGTCAAATGACCAAGCTACAGGAAAACTGGGAAGGACCTTACATAGTCCAAGAAGCCCACAAAGGAGGGAGCTACAAGCTCGTTGATCTCGAAGAAAGGCAACTCTTGAGACCATGGAACATTTGCCATCTAAAGAAATTATATGCCTAAAGCTACTGAAACATTGTAGACCTCACAAACTCATCAATTCAGCTAGACACAATCCTAAGGGACCTCACTGAAATGTAATAAGACCTTAGCAAATTACCTTGGTTTTGTTTGAGCAAGAAATGAATAAAAGATAAGTTTTTCCATTTTAAAGCTTGTCAAGATTTCACTTTGTGTTATTTGCCTCAAGTTCAAAGTGCAAAAGCAAAGATAGAATATTTAGCAAATGTGAATGCGAGATATTTGGGAAGAGTAGAGGCCACAAACAGACCTCAGAAATATTCAGTGCAAAAACCACAAAGAGTTAAATATTCAGGGCATTGAAAGAAAAAGAACTAAAAGACCTTAATTCTATTACAAGGTATCCCCAGGCTTGCCTTTTTGCTACCTCTGGATAAGGGGAACATCTTCTTCATCATCCCCATCCTCTAGGATCTCTATTGGGCCAGAGCCGCTTAGGGGAGCCTTCTCTTCGACAGTTGTTTCTGCTCTGGCGGTATTGGAAAGACCTACAAAACACAAAGATAATGTGGTCAAATAAAAGGCTACATAGAAGAAGGACTAGTAACCTGGAAAAGGTCAATTTCCTCCTCCAAAATAGGTATGCATGAGGCGAGGGTAAATTTCCTGAAATGAAGTCTACACTGCAGAACATGGCAATACCTTCAGGAGAGATCATGGCCTGAGGAGTGACATCCCTCTCTAAGACCTTGACCTCCGGGGTTGCCTCCACGAGCTTTTTACCGTTCCCCGAAAAGCTCTCACCAGCTTGGCCAACCTGAGCTAAGACCTTAGCAGCTATGAGCTCCTCCTGAGAAGCTTGATTCAAATTTTCTTGATCTCGGGGAAGTGGGATGAGTAACTCTGGATGATAGAGTATAGCATCATATTTAGCGTCATAAAGGCCTCCACATACTGCTAGAAGGTAGTGGTCTGCTCAAGCTTCTTCATAGAGAGACAGCCATCCTTATCGCAAAGGCCTTGGAACTCCTCCAGCTTGGCTTGAAGCTCTTGAACGCGCTCCTTTAGCTAGATGTCGGAGTCAATTAACTCAGTCGGACATGGCTAGGTTGGCGGCTTTAGCTTCATCCATCTAATTTCAACACTGGAAGATAAGCCTGGTTGATTTGTAAACAGAGGCGTTGGCCTCCCTATGAGAAGCCGCGAGCTTGGGATTCTCCTTTTCCAGGCAAGCCTTGGTGTCCTGGAGCTCAGAAATAAGAGGGGCGAACTAATGACCCTCCTTGGCTTACCTCCTCAGGCCCTCGCCAATGAGGATGTGATTCTGCAAAAAATAAAAGGGGACAGTATAAAAATCAAAATGGGACAAGACCAATTACTACCTTACAGGAGGTAGCACGAACTCACCGCAGTGTGAAGGAAGGCATTTAATCTATCAATCTCCTCATCCGTTAGTTGCCGGCAGATCTCTCGGTCAACTAAAGGAGTGCACTCCATCAGAAAGGATTGGGAATGGGGCCATTGGAGTAAAGAGTCAGAGGCCTCCATTTTGAGATCAGGGACCCATCTAGTAGTCTCCTCACTAGAATGAGTGGCCATGGCAGCAACCCCCAACCTTTTAAAAGCATTAGTGACCTCCTCAGTGGTGCAGTTTTGGAACTTAGGCTTGGACTTTGAAGTTATTGGAGCCTTCCCGCTCGTAGGAATCCTCTTAACTGGCTAGGAAGAAGGTAAGGATGATGATGATGTAATCTTGATGAGCCTATCAGATGGCTTCATCCCAACAGCCCTCGAGCTTCGTTTGGAGGAACTTGGGGTCCTCTCTACCACTGCCTGTCTCCCGATGCCCTGGGAAACAGGAATTCCAACAACAAGCGAAGCATTGCCAATGAACCGAGCTCCACCAAAGGGAGCCTATGAAGGTGCAGTCTTGAAAATCCAAGATATGGTCCTCATTTCTGCCCAGATAGAGAAAAAGAAGAACTGTCAGTATAATATCACAAGTAGATAAATTCAAAAATCAGTTAAAGATAAAAGAGCTCCCTACTAGAGAGGGATATCGCCAAAGCTCCAATAGTTGAAGGGAGGTCGAGCTCTGCTAAGCTCAATAGCCCAGCAGGGCGAAGGAAAATTTCATTCCAGATTGGGGTGGTACACCCAACCTTGACTCTATCAGACCTGACTAGATCAATTAGGAAATCCCTATGCTCAGTTTCGTTGTTGGTCAAGTCAGGAAGCTTGTTGAAAATAGAACGGTCCAGGTTCCAATCCAGGTAGGGCTCGGACCGAACTGAATGGCTTGGAAGATGAGCAAAAAAGAAACGGTCTTTCCATTGCCCTACTAAGACTGAAAAGGACCTACTGGCTTGTGCACGGGGTTGAACTAGAGATACCCCTTGGAAGATTTAGAGGTCGAGGAGACACCTAGCTTATAAAAGCTCCTAAAGAGCTCTAGAGAAATTGGAACTTTGTAAAAATGGTAGGTTGCTCTGAAAGCGACCACATGCCGAAGGGAATTTGGAACAAGCTGGGCTAGTGGAAAACCTTAGAAATGGGCAATGTCAAAAACAGGGGAAGAAGAAAACGTAGAAGGATACCTCCCCTGAGGCTAGAAGAATAGAGGACTATGCTTGCATTGCGCTTGCTGTAGGGGCTTTCATCTTCCCTAGTAGCGACTATCACACCCTTTCCTAGTCCCCTTTTCCCGCTGATGTCAAAAATACCAGTAGGGTGTAAAAAGGAAGACAAAGAATAAGCTTCTTTTTCAGAAAACTCAAGGGTTTCGCTCTTAACAAAAGGAGCTTTGATAGAAGTTGAGGGCAAATAGAAAACCCCATTCTTCAAATCAACAGAAGAATGGGAAGGAGCTGTTTCTCCAAGATGGAGGGAAGGAGTGTTAGACGTAGAAGACGTTGAAGTCTACATCTCGGTTTACTAGCAAAAAGCATAGAAAGCTAAAATTTTTTCAAAAGAAAAGAAGAAAACTCACTTAGTAAAATTCTGGAAGGTGAGTAGAGAAGTTGTCCTGAGTAATCGAATGCTCGAGAGGAAGGAATAAAAGAAATTTAAGGTAGAAAGTTCTATAAGTTCAAACAAGCTGTGAGAAAGTTTAGGTAAATCATAAAAATTCTAAGACTCCTAATTTATATGGAATAAGGAGTCTCTCAGGTTGCAGAATGGGGTGGCCTTCGAAAGCTGAAACGGGGCAACAACATGGAACTGAACCGGTTAATTTCTTCCCAAAATTTAAGCGGAGCAACATTCCAGAATTAAGCAAGGTGACTTTCCAAAACTGGAAACATTTCAGTTCTCCCTAAAATTGATGCAAGGAGACCTTCCACATTCAAACCGGACAGCCTGCTTTCCAAAACTAAAAGAACATGTCTTCTTCCAAAAATAGCCGTTACAGAATGAAGTAGATGACCTCTCATGAGTTGCGGCCTAAAGATGGTAGTTATTAATACCTGAAGGTCAAACTCGCTAGCAGTTACAAGGAAACAGCTCAACCTTTCAAAAGTCAAGGCTTAGAGATGGTAATTTCCAATACTTGAGAGTCAAACTTGCGACTTGGAGATGGTAATTCCTAATACCTAAAGGTTAGACCCGCAAGTTTCGAAGGAAAGGTGAGCAGAGACCTCATACCACCGACCTCCAGGGTCACAGACCTATAACACGAGCACGGAAGAGGTCTCACAGGACCACTACCTAAGACCTAGTGAGACACAATCCGGCTCATATACCTTCTATGTCGAGATTAAGTGTGCGCAACTCCACTTGAGGTCGAAAAATTATTAGCCAGCTTGCAGCTCTCTACTAGAGAAACGAATGGAAAGGTATCCCAAAACTACAGATTACAAGGAATCGGCATACCCATCAGGCTACAACTTTAAGATGGTAATTTAGGCACCACGACCTCTCAGCTCGCTGGGCCTAAAAGTTGGTAATGATGGGAGAAACGAGTACACCCTAGACAAGTCAACATAAATGGGTAAGACCTACACAAAAGTCAACCCAAGTAGGCCTAAGGCCCCAACCTTCAACACCTGAAAGTCAGACTGACGAAGTCAATGAGGATAGGTGGGCAATAATCTGCTACCATTAACCTCCTAAATGAGCTCGAGAGAGGTACCACCGGACCTTGGACCACAACCTGTTAACTCCCAACTCGTCTCATACATCTTCCATGCTACGACCAACTGTGCACAACTCCTAGAAACCCCCATGAGCCTGCGATCACTCAGCGAGACCTCCCAGAAGAGACAGTCGAGGCTCTTGATGTCCACGGACAGGTCGCGAAGTTGGTCTAGAGGTCGTCTAGCGAGCTTGTAACTCTCGAATAGAGACTTGAATGGCAAGATATCTGAACCAAGGGATACTCCACTATTCTAGGAGCAGTTGGCAGGATTCTACCATCTTGGAGAAACAGCTCCTTCCCATTCTTCTATTGATTTGGAGAATGGGGTTTTCTATTTGCCCCCGGTTTCTATCAAAGCTCCTTTTGTTAGAAGTGAAACCCTTGAGCTTTCTGAATTAGAAGCTTATTCTTTGTCTTCCTCTTTAGACTGGGCCCAAGGCCCCAACCTTCAATACCTGAAAGTCAAACTCATGAAGTCAACAAGGATAGGTGGGCAGCGACCTACTACCATCGACCTCCTAAATGAGCTTAAGAGAGATACCACTAGACCTCGGACCACAAACTGGTAACTCCCAACTCGTCTAATACATCTTCCATGCCACGACCAACAACTACACATGACTCCTAGCAACCCCCATGAGCCAGCGATCACTCGGTGCGACCTCCCAGAAGAGACAATCGAGGCTCTCGACATCCATAGACAGGTTGAGAAGTTGGTGTAAAGGTTGGTTGTAGCTCTCCAACAGTGACGTGAATGGCAAGATATCTCAATCAAGGGAAACGCCATGATTCTAGGAGCAGTTGGTGGTATTCTATGATCTCACAACTATCCTAATTGCCTACTGTCACATGATAGAAGAGTCCTAATTGAAGAGGTAATTGATTCTTCTCAATATAATCAAGTCATAATCAATCCAACGAGGATAGTTTTTCTGAGAATTAATTACACTCGATTACTCTCGAAATACTGACTTAGGCATTGGAACAACTCCCCAGGCACAGCCCACCTCAGGTGACCTTCTCTATTTTCTTCTTAGGTTGCAGTCGTTGACATCATCACGGTTTTGGGATCACCCGAAGTTCACATTTTGTGCTCTATTAATAATATTATTATTTTACTTTCCTAATATAAAGTACAATGTATTTTTATTTTTTTTTTAAAAAAAAGCTATAGGACAATCATTATGAAATATTAAGTAAAGTACATTGTATGACCAAATTATGTTATACACTGATAATATGAAGTATATTGTATAATTAAGTCATTGTAGATTATAGTGATAATTTAATTCTTATATAATTTAAAATTTAATGATAATGATGATATTAATTTTAATTAATTTCAATTTAATAAAAATAATAATAGTAATTTTTATTTAATTTAAAATTTAATAATAATGATATTAATTTTAGTTAATTTAAATTTAATAATAATTGGTGGAGTTCAGCAGTAGCCTCCGGATCATCTCGAAACCGTGATGAAGTCAATAACAACAACCCGATGAGAAAAGAAGTAGGTCACCAAAATGGGTTATCGCCCGAAGAAGACCTCCAATTCCTAAGTCAGTATTTTGAGAGAGTAATCTTGTGTAATTAACTATAAAAATACTGTCCTTGTCCGTAGACTGATTATTATTTGATTATATATTTAGAAGAAGTTAGTTACCTCTTCGATTGGGGCTTTTCTATTACGTGACAATAGGCAATTAGGCTAATTGTAGGATCATATCTTATCCTGCCAATTGCTCAATTGATATATCTTACCATACACGTCTCTTACCGAGAGCTACAAGCTCGCTAACCAGGCTCTAGGCCAACTTTGCGACCTGCCCGTGGACTCGAGGCCCGTGGGTCTCGATTATCTCATCTAGAAGGTTGTGTCGAGTGACCGTAGGAGTGGCACACTAATGGTCATGGCATGGAAAATGTATGAGACTGATTGGTCCTTACTAGGTGAACGGTCGTGGCCTGATAAGACCTTTCCTGAGCTCATTTGGGAGATTAGTGACCTGGGAGGTCGATAGTAGCAGGTTGCTGTCCATCTTTCCTCATTGACTTTGCGAGTCTAGCTTTTAAGTATTGAGGGTTAGGGCCTTGATCCCATTTGGGTTGGCTTTGTCTGGGTCATGCCCATTTAGGTTGACTTCATCCGGGTTGTACTCGTTTCTCCCATCATTACCCCCTTTTAGGCCTAGGTAGCTCAAAGGTTGTGGCTCCTAAACTACCGCCTTAAAGTCGCGACCTCTGAAAGGTCGCTCCGTTTTTCTTTGCAATGGCAATTTTTGGAGGAAATGTGCCGCCTCAGTTTTGGAAAGTCGCTCCATTTTTTAGCGTATCTGCTCCTATCCAGCAACCCAAGGGACTCCTTATCTCATATAAATTAGAAGTCTTTTGAAGATTTTAGGATTTATCTAAACTCTCTCATAGCTTCCAAGAAGCCAACTTTACAATATCTTCTGTTCTTTCTTTGAAATTTTTCTCTTCCTTTGCTTGAGCGAACTAGTAATTCAAAACAACTTCTCTCTTCACCTCCGAGGAATTTTACTGAGTGAGTTATCTTTTTCCTCTTTACTTTTTCCATGAAAAATTTTTTATCTTTTCCCCCTTTGAACATAGAGATGTCTTCTGCCTAGCCTGCCATGTCTTTTGAGTCTAACATGCCTTCTCTCCACTCAGGAGAGGTTCCCCCCTCCCTTTCTCCTGCTGACTAGGAAAATGGGGTTTTCTACTCCCATCCAACCTCTGTCAAGGCTCCCCCTATCAAGAGCCAAGTCTATGAGCTTTCTGAGGTAGCAGCTTACTCCATGTCTTCTTCCCTAGACTCTATTGATAGTTTTGAAATTAGGGGGGAAAACGGATTGGAAAAGGGCGATATTGTTACCACTGTGGAGGGTGAACGTCCTTATAGCAGATGTAACAAATGCATTGTCCTTTATGTTTCCAGGCTTAGGGGAGGTATTCTTCCGCCTTTTTTACACCCCTTTATTCTTGGATGTTGACTACTTGTTGGGTTTTCCCTTTTCTCAACTAGTCCCAAATTCCCTCCGGCTCGTGGTTGCTTTCATAGGTACTTGCCATCTTTTCAGAGTTCCAGTTCCTTTGGTCTCTTTAGGAGCTTCTTTAGGTTGGGTATCTCTTCAGCCACTAAGGGTGCTTCGAAATTGTACCTCCAATTTAAGCCTCGATAAAAATTAGTTGGTCCTTTCCAGTCCTTAGTGGAGGAATGGAAAAACCTTTTCTTCTTTACTTGTCTTCCAAGGCATTTAATCCGGTTCGAGCTTTATTCGGATTGGAATTTGAACCGCTCCTTCTTCAATGAGCTCCTTGAGTTGTCTAATGAGCAACTAAAGCATAGGAGCATCCTGATTGACCTAGCAAACTCTGCAAACGTCAGGGTCAGGTGTAGTCTTCCTTTCTGGATTGAAACTTAATTATTGGGCTAGGGAGTCCAGCAGAATGTTACCTCCCCTTGGTCAGGGGAGCTATGGGGATTCCCCCCTATGGTAGGGAGCTTTCCTACCTTTAATCAATTTCTTTTATTTTGTTGATTTGTTGTTGTGCGCTAACATCTTCTCCTTTTTTTTTTTTTTTGTCTTGATAGCAATGAGAACTACCTCTTGGCTGTTGAAACCTACCTCTTCCAGGACCTCAGCTGGAGGGGTTGGTGGAACCTCTGCCGTTGCTGTTGTCGCTATTACCCCTGTTGCTACTACAACCTCTACTACCAAGGTCCTTGTTCCTCAAGCTAAGGGGAAACAAGTGGCAGTCACTAACAGGACTTGAATTGCCCTGAAGAGGGGGGCTGAGGTTGCTGCTCTACGGGCCTCCTAGAAGCCTGTGAAAATCAATATCTCTTCCTCCTCCCCTTTCTCTCAGTCTACTAAGAAGGCCCCCGCAAGCTCCTTTAGAAAGGGGAAGGTGCCGGTGACCTCGAGGTTAAGGCCAAAGTTCCATGGTTGTGTGGCTGAGGAGGTCGCCAACACACTGAAAAGGCTAGGGGATGCTACCTTGGCCACACATGCTGCTAAGAGGACCTCAAGATGGGTCCTTAACCTAGCTTTGGAGTCCTCAGACTCCCTCTTCAATCTCAGAATGCTCAATCATTCTTAATGGAATGCGTGCCACCAATTGATTGGGAGATATCTTGGCAACTCACTAATCGAGAGTTGGCCACATTCACCACCTCTCTCCATACTGTAGTAAGTCTTTCTCTAGCTTGATTTGTTTCAAATCTTTCTCAGTACTGACCTCCTTTGTTTCTGTTTGTAAAATCATGTCCTTCTCGATGAGCAACTGAGAAGGCTAGAAGAAATAGATGAAAAAGATTAGGAGTTCTCCACCCTGGTTACTGTGCTGCAGGATAATAAGGCTTAACTGACTAAGGAGGTCCCAGAGCTGAAAGTTGCTGCTGAGAACTCTGATGCCCATTCTGCTTCTTTGCTCAACCTCCTGCAAGAGTGCAAGAAGGAGATTGACGGGACCTAAGATGATAGTCAAGCCATGTCTTCATCCTTGGGGGAGGCTGATGAAAAGAATGAAGAGCTGCTCAAGCTCCATAACCAACAAAAGGGCCACATTTCTGAGCTTGAGGCTTAACTGGGGGGCTTCAAATCCTTTTTAGATAAAGAGGGAGACCTATCCTTAGACAAGATTGAAGGTGTACCTGTCTTCAGAGATTATGTAGAAAGTCTCCTTTGCCCTCAGCTCTTTGACCTCTATGTAGAGGTCATGGTGAAGCTTCGGGAACTCAATGGGGACCAAAAGCTTGACCCTGAGGTCCATGAGGGATTGTACCTCTTAGATGTTACTTGTCCTCTCCCCTGGGCTAAGGATGATCCTGTGGTGACCTTGCAGGAGCATGTGGTGGCAGCAAAGGCCCTGGCTGAGGTCTGTCAAACTGTGGAGGGCCCCTTAAGGAAAGTTAAGGAGCTGGTGGAGACTTGTACTAAGATGGAAATAGCAAAAGAGGTCCTGGACATTATTCCCGTGGCCTCGTCCGAAAGGTATGTCTGAACCTAACTATGGAGACTTGATTACTCCATATTTCTCACATCTCCTATATACTAGTTCCATAGAGGTACAAGGTCTTTTATTTCTGAATTTCTTATCTATCTTCCATTAGAAATTTATTTTGATAATGTTGTTGAATACCCTACAGGTAACTCAAGCAGCCCTGTTCTTGAAATGATAGGAGAGGAGGATGAGGATGATGATGACGTGCCTCTCATGCACAGGCAAAGGAGAAATAGTCTTGGGAAGACTTTGTAATAGCAGGTCTCCCACTTTTTTTCCCTTTTTATTTGCAGCACTAAATATTTTTCTACTTTTGAATTGAATATCTTAGAGGTCTGTTTGTGGCCTCCTTTTCTTTTATATTGACTTAATTTCTTCCCAAGCACCTTACCTTTGCTTTAATACTTTGAGCATTACTTTGAAACTTAAGGCAAATAAAACTAAGTAATGTCGCAATAAGCTTTGAAAAGAAAACTTATCTATTATTCATGCCTTGCTCAAACTAAGCTGACAAAGTCACTGAGGTCATCTCGCTATTCAGCGAGGTTCTTTCATGCAGTTTTTCAAGCTATATAACAAGTCTGAGAGGTCCGAGAAGTTTTTCAGAAGCCTTAGGCATAGAATTTCTTTAGATGGCAAATGTTCCAAGGTCTCAGGAGATATGTTTGTGAACTTATAGCTCCCTCCTTTGTGAACTTCTTGGATTATATAAGGTCCTTCCCAGCTTTCACGTAGCTTGGTTAGTTGTCCCTGTTTCCCCACATCTGACCTTTTGAGAACCATTTCTCCAACTGTGAAATGCCTTTCTTTCACTCTTTTGTTGAAATAAATTTGTAACTTGCCTTTTGTACATTCTATCAGCCTCCATTGCTTTGTTTCTGACCTCTTCAAGGAGGTCGAGGTCTGCTTTTCTCTCCCCCTCGTTTAAGACTGAATCATATTCGGTCAGTCTTAGGGACTTCATTCTAACCTCGAATGGCATTGTTGCCTTTGCTCCAAAGCATAAACTGAACGGTGTTTCTCTAGTAGCTTTCCTAGGTGTGGTTCCGTATGCCCATAAAATACTTGGAATTTCGTTTACCCAAGAAGGCTTGCGACCCTCCTTCTCAAGCTCGTTGAGCCTTCTCTTAAACCCTTCTAGTATAGTTTTGTTTATGTCTTCGGCTAGTCGATTAGCTTGGGGATGAGCTACAGAGTTCAACCTCTGCTCGATTTTTTTATTTTCGCAAAAAGTTGTGAACAGGTCACCAATGAATTGTCGTGCATTATAAAAGATTATAGCTTGGGGGATCCCAAATCTGCACACAGTGCTCCTCCATACAAAAGAGTGAACTTTGGCAACGAAATTATTGCCATTGGCTCAACTTCAACCCATCTAGTGATTCCTAGAATGTCAACACCCCAGATATCAAAAAGTACTAATGCGTTAATGGATTGATAAATTGTTGGCTGCACATTTTCTTTGTTTCTATGTTGCTGACTACTCGTGCATTTTTGAATAGCTTTCTCAATGTCTGAAACTATTGAAGGCCAATAGTATCCCATACTCAGAATTTTCTTGGCAACGGTTTTTGCTCCTGTGTGTGATCCACATATTCCACTATGTACCTACAGCACCTTCCACCATTTCAACAAAGAAAAGCTACTTTCCCATTACCAAACCCAATTCCAACCTCCTCAATTGTTTATCTAACTATTTTGCATCCAAATAGGCTTAACATTTTCTCATTATCAACAAAATCCATCAGAAAAAAATATTACAAATAAAAAGTTCAAAGCATGTCATCGTTCACGTTCAAAAGCAACTAATGGGGCTCAAAAGTGAACCTTGGATCACCTCAAAACTGTGATGACGTCAACAACTACAACCTGAGAAGAAAGTAAAGATGGTCACCGGAGTGGGCTGTGCCCGGGGAAGAGCTCGGATGCCCAAGTCAGTATTCTGAGAGTAATGTAGTGTAATTAATTCTCAAAAAGACTGTCCTCTTATCTATAGGCTCATTATAATTTGATTATATATTGAAAAGAATTCATTACCTCTTAGATTAGGGCTCTTCTATTACTTGATAATAGGCAATTAGGATAATTATGAGATCATGTCAGATCCTGCCAATTGCTCCCAGAATCGTGGAGTTTCCCTTGGTTGAGATATCTTGCCATTCACATCTTTATTGACCGCTACGAGCTTGCTAATTGACCTTCAGGCCAACTTCACAACCTGTCTGTGGACTTTGAGGGTCTCGACTATATCTTATGAGAGGTTGCACCAAGTGGCCATAGGTTCATATTAGATGTTAGGAGTCATGCACAATTAGTCCTGGCATGGAAAATGTGTGAGATTGGTTGGGTCTTACCAGGTCGATGGTCGTGGCCTGGTAAGACTTTTCCTGAGTTCAATTAGAAATTCTATGACCTTGAAGGTCGGTGGTTGCATTTCGCTGCCCACCTATCCTTGTTAACTTCGTAAGTCTGACTTTCGGGTAATGAGGGTTTCGGGTGTTGACTTCTATTCAAGTCTTGCCCGTTTGTGTTGACTTGTCTGGGTCGTACCTGTTTCTCCCATCATTAACCCCCTTTAGGCCCAACGAGCTTAAAGATCGTGGTGCCTAAATTATCATCTTGAAGTCATGACTTGTGAGGGGTCCGTTTCATTCTACAACGGCTATTTTTAGATTGGTTACGCCTCTTCAGTTTTGGGGAGGATGACCTATCCAGTTTTTTAAAGACTAAAACTATTCTAGACTTGGAAAGTCCCTCCGTTTCGATTTTAGAAGGAAACTGACCCATTTAGTTTTGAATAGCCCTCCGTTTCAGCTTTTGAAGAAAACTGATCAATTTAGTTTCGGAGAGTTGACCCACTTCAACTTTGTAAGGTCGACCCATTTTAGTAACCCAAAGGTTTCCTTATTCCATATAAATTAAGAGCCTTCAAATTTTGGGATTTACCTAAACCTTCTCAGGACTTGCAAGAACTTTGAATTTATAGAACCTTCTACTTTAAATTTCTTCTCTTCCTTCTGCTCAAGCATGCAGCCTCTCAGGACAACTTCCTTTCTCACCTTTCAAGATTTTATTGTGCTTTGATAAAATTTCATCTCTTCATCTCTTCCCTCTAAATTGAGATGTCTATTATGTCACTCTCGGTATCTTCTACGTCTAACACACCTTCTCTCAATTTGAGAGAGATGGCTCCTTCTCCTGCTGATTTGGAGAATTTGGTTTTTTACTCTTCCCCTGCTAACATTAAAGCCCCTTCTGTTATGAGCGAGATTTACGAGCTCTCTGAGCTCGAGGTTTCTTTCATGATTTCTTCTCTAGACTCTATTGATATTTTTGACAACAATGGGAAAAAAGGATTAGAGAAAGGTGAGATCACTGCCGCTGATGATTGCAAACTTCCCTTCTCCCAGTGCAATATACGTATTATCCTCTTCCACTCCAGCCTCAAGGGAGGCATCCTTCTACCTTTTCTTCACAGACTATTTCTTGACCTTGCTTACTTCTGGGGTTTTCCCCTTGCTCAGCTTGTCCCAAATTCAATCTGGCACGTGGTTGCTTTCATGGCGACCTGTCATCTTCATAGAATCCCCATTTCTTTGGAACTTTTAGGAGCTTCTACAAGTTGGCAGTTTCTTCAGCCGCTAAGGGTACCTTTAGGTTATCCCCCAATATAAGTTAGTCGGTCTTATCCAATCCTCTGTAGGGGACTGGAAGCCTTTTTTCTTCTTTGCTCATCTTCTAAACCACTTGATCCGATCCGAGCCCTACCCAAATTGGAACTTGAATCACTCATTCTTCAATGAACTCCCCATCTTATCCACTGATCAATTGAAGCATAAGGAACTCCTGATAGAGCTAGTCAATTCTGATAGAGTCAAGGTCAAATGTTGCACCCAAATCTGGCCTAACACTTTCCTTCGTCTTACTAAGCTAGGGGCCCCAGTAGAGGGCGACCTTCCCTAAGTTAGAGGAGCTTTGGGGGTACCTCCTTCCAGTATAGAGCTTTCTTGTCTTTACCAGTTTTCTGCTTTTACTGACATGTAATTTTGTACTGATAGTTTTTTCTTTCTTTTCTTTACCTTGACAGCAATGAGGACCACGTCAAAAATCTTCAAGTTTGCACCATCTCAAGCTCCTTCTGGTGGAGCTCGGGGCACTATTGGTGCTTCTTCTACTGCAATTCCCACTACTAAAATTCCCGTTCCCCAAAGCAAGGGGAGACAGGTAATGATCGAGAGGACTTGGGATGCCTCTAAATGGAGCTCGGCGGTCACTAGGATGAAGTCTTCTGATAGGCCCATCAAGATTTCAACCTCCTCCTTTTCATCTTCTTCTCAACCTGCAAAGAAGGTTCCTCCGAGCTCTTATGGGAAAGGGAAGGCCACAGTGACCTAGGGGTCTAAGCCATCGAGAAGGTCGGTGTTATTTTGACGAGGTTAGGGAGTGATGCCCTGGCCACTCGCACTACCGAAAGGACTGCAAGATGAGTCCCTGATCTTGCCATAGAGTCTTGTGATTCCCTACTCCAATGGCCCCACTCCCAGTCCTTCTTGATGAAGTGTACTCCCTTTGTTGATCAGTAAATCTATCGGCAACTGACCGACACGGAGCTTGACAAGTTCAGCGTCTCCCTTCAAACCGCAGTAGGTTCCCGCAACCTTTCATGAATATGCAATTGACTTTGTTTTATCCTGATCTTGATACTGAACTCTTTTTATGTGCAAAATCATATCTTCCTTGGTGAGCGCCTAAGGACGTAGGCCGAGAAGGCCAAAAAGGATCAAGAGTTCACCTCCTTGATTGCCGAGCTCCAAGATGCCAAGGCTAGCGTGGAGAAGGTAATGCTGAGCTTGCAGCTTTTACTAAGCAAGCCAACTCCTTTGTTGACAAAGCAACTAGGCTTCTCTCCGAGTGCAAGAAGGAAATTGAGGAGGCCAGAACTCATAGCCAGTTAATGTCTATAGCCCTGTCAGAGGCTGATAAGATGTGGGTGGAGCTTATTGACCTTGGTGTTCAGCAAGGGGAGCAACTTCAAGAGCTTGAGGCTAAGATGGAGGGGCTTCAGGGCCGTTGTGATGAAAATGGTGACCTCTCTATAGAGTAGCTCGAGGGGACTCCTAAATTTTAGGAGTATGTGGAGTCTCTAATGTGACCTCAGATGATGGGGTTATATGTTGAGGTGATAGACAAACTCAAAAAACTTTACCTAGAGGTGAAGACCGACCCTGAATATGATGCCACACTTTACCATCCAGAGTTACTCTGTCCTCTTCCCGAGGATCAACCTCGCAAGAAGAGGTAATTGCGGCAGAAGCCTTGGCCTAGGTTGGCCAAACTTATGGAGGTCCCTCCGGGAAAACGAAAGAGATCATGGCAGCTGCCTCTAAAGTCAAGGTCTCTGAAAAGGAGATCCTGGATGCCATCCCTCAGGCCATGATATCCCCTGAAGATATACCCATGTTTTGCAGCGTAGATTCATTTGCTCAAATTTTTCCTCACCTCATGCATTCTTATTTTGGAGAAGGTACTCGACCTTTTCCAGGTTACTTGTCCATCTTTTACAAAGCCTTTTGTTTGACCACATTGTTAACTATTTTGCAGGTCTTTATCATGCTACTAGGGCGAAAACAACTGTTGAAGAGCGGGTTCCCTAGAGCAGTTCTGGACCAATTGACATCCCAAAGGACAACGATGATAAAGATGATGTTCCCCTTGTCCACCGTTTGCCGAGGAAGTAACTAAAGACTTCATGAGGTGCTAAGGGAGAAAATTTTTGTAACGGAATAGACCTATTTCAATCTTTCTTCTTCGTTGTTTTTGAATATTCAAACCTTTTCATTTGCACTTGTACTGAATATCTTCACCTGAGGTCTGCATGTGGCCTCCTTGCTTTTCATTTATGAATTTGAATTTCTCTTGAAGGAGCTTGTTGTTGCTTTTGTGCATAACTTTGACTTTGAGGCCAACAACACAAAGTAAGATCTTGATAAGCTTCAAAAGGAAAAACTTATCATTTATTCATCTCTTGTCCTTCCCAACTTTCTTGTAGCTTGGTCAGTTTTCCATGTTTCCCAACATCTGACCTTTTGAAGACCATCTGTCCAATGGTATTTTCACTTGTTTGTTGAAAGAATTTGTGACTTGCCTTTTGTAGATTTTATCATCTTCTATTACTTTGTTTCTGACCTCTGCAAAGAGGTCGAGGTTTGCCCTTCTCTCCCCCTCGTTTAAGATTGAATCATATTCGGTTAGTCTTAAAGACTTCATCCTGATCTCGACTGGCATCACTGCCTCTGCACCAAAGCATGGGTTGAATGGTGTTTCTCTAGTCGCCTTTCTAGGTGTTATTCTATACTTCCATAGAATGCTCGGAATTTCATCTGGCCAGACAAGTTTGCGACCTTCTCTTTCGAGTTCGGTGAGTGTTTTTGTGAGTCCCTCTAGAATAGTTCTGTTTGTGACCTCAACGAGTCCACTTGGGGATAAGCTACAGAGGTCAACCTCTTTTTAATGTTCAAATTTTTGCAAAAAGTTTTGAACGGGTCTCCAATGAATTGTCGTCCATTATCTGAAATTATAGCTTGAGGGATCCCGAACCTACACACAAGGTTTCTCCATACAAAAGGCTGGACTTTTGGAGATGAAATTATTGCCGTCCTCGAGGACCTTGTAGATAGAATATCTCCAGTCTGCCTGATCCTCTATAACCAAGCTCTCATCTTGGTTTATACTGGGAGAGTTTAATTGTTCGACTAGTAGCTTAGCCTTTGTTCTAGCTATCTCTCGGTACATTTTGGATAGTGTGTCTGCTTCTGCATTTTGCTCTCTGGGTATTTGCTCAATAAGGAAATGGTCAAGTTTAGATACCATATCCCTTACTCTTCCGAGATATTTGATCATGTTCTCCTCTCTAGAATCGTATTCTGCAGCGACCTCGCTATAACTTTTGAATCAGTTTTGACATGCAGTTTATGCACTTTGAGAGCTCTTATAAGTCTTAGACCAACTAAAAGAGCTTCATACTCGGATTCATTTTTCGAGGTTGGGAAGCTGTACTTCACAGAGTAAGGGATTCTCACTCCCTCACGGCTGATAGTACTATTCCCGTAGTTGAATTTTCTATTTCCATGGAACCATCCTTATACATGGTCCAAATATTATCTTCACAAGTGCTTATGAGCTCTAGTGGAGATCTCGTGCATTCTTCTACAAAGTCTAAGAGAGCTTGAGCTTTAATTGCTTTCCTTGGTTCAAATTCAATTTGATATCCCGAGAGCTTCAGAGACCACTTCATTGTTCTACCCGATAGCTCAAGCTTCACCAAAGCTTATTTTAGTGGTGAATTGGTTGAGACTCTTATTGGCTAAAGCTTTGAAATGTGGCTTTAACTTCCTCGAGGTAATAATAATGAGGTACAAAAATTTTTTGAGGTTCGAATATCTAATTTCAGGACCTCGAAGCAAATGACTTACATAATAAATGGGAAATTGTAAACCTAACCTTTCTACCAATAGTACAAAGCTGACTGCCTTTTCTGTTGTGGTAAGGGACATCATGATTTCCTCCCTTGGTCTCAAAGAAACTAGCTGGGGAGGCTTTCCCATGAACTCTTTCAACTTGCCAAAAGCTGCTTGACATTCTTCAGTCCATTGGAAATCCTTCGGCCTTTTTATCACATCATAGAATATCTCCCCTTATTTGCCATTTTCCAATGCTGCCATCTTCCTTGTCAGACTCTGCACCTCTTTGATATTCCGAGGGGACTCCATGTCCAATAGTGCCTTTATTTTATTTGGGTTGGCATCAATGCCTCGTTCTAATATCATGAAGCCCAAGAATTTCTGTACTGTAACTCCAAAGATGCATTTTTCTAGGTTGAGCTTCATGTGGGCAGACTTCAATGTCTGGAAGGTCTCCTTGATGTCCTCAATAAAGTCCTCAGAGGTCCTAGACTTGATTACAATGTCGTCCAAATAGACCTCTATGTTCCTCCCAAGTTGGTTTTTAAACACATTATGCATAGCTCGTTGGAATTCTGCTCTCGCATTTGTTAGGCGAAACGGCAGTTTTGTATAGCAATAGGTCCCAACCACTGTGATGAATGCGGTCTTTTCCATGTCTTCCACTGCCATTGGGATTTGATGGTATCCTTTATATGTGTCTAGGTAACACGGGCACTGATATCCAACTGTCGACTCTGCCATCTGATCGATGTTTGGTTGCGAGTAGGAGTCTTTCTAGCAATACTTGTTCAGTGTGGTGAAATCTGCACACATCCTCCGTGTACCCTCTTTTTTTGGTACCACGATCGGGTTAGCTATCCATTCTGGGTATACCACCTTTTTCAGAATTCCCACATTAAGAAGTGCTTCGATTTTAGAGCTATGACTTCGTTTTGTTGGAGGGCGAAAGTCCCCTTCTTCTGCTTCACTGGCTTAACTTCTGGTTTGAGTCCGACCTTGTGTTCAGCGATCTTATGGTCTACCCCCTCGAGATTGCTAGGTTGCTAGGCAAAGACTTTTAGGTACTCTTGAAGGGAGTCTACGAGCTTCCCTTTGATCTTGGGAGGTAATAACTCTAATATTTTTATCCCTTTTTCAAGATATTTTGGGTTGAAGAATACTTTCTCTCCTCTACTAATGATGCAAAATGGAAATTATGGTGGGAAAATTAGAACCTCAACTGTAATCAACTTCACTCGAAATTCTTATTACAGGAAAAGGCGAATTCAAGAATAAAACGACAATATTCTTGAGACACTATGATACTCGAAATTTTATTGAACGAAAACTCAAAAGTTTCAAAAACATCAAAGTCTCCAACAATCAAACGAAAACGACAATAAATAAACCCTAAATCGAAAGTAGAAAAAATTACGAAAAGACCCCAAAAGTTTCTAAAAATTATAGAAAACTGGAAAAAGCCTTGAAAGTCCATCAAGATGGCCTGAATGGCCAAAAAACGGCCTTGGTCATAGCATAGTAGTGACTCTTGGTCACTGGACCGTCTCGGGTCGACCCATCGAATTTGAGCCCATTTTGACACACCCACAACTTTTCAATTTTTCCAATTCGGCCCCAAAAACTTTTCCGATCAACGCCGATTGCCTTGAAACTTCTCCTGCAGCCTCTTGGACCTGCGTGGGCCCTCCTGAATATCTTCGTGGGCCAGCCCTGCGTCTGGCTCCCCCTCTTTAGAAGAGTTTGTCCTCAAACTCGGATTGTCCCCATAAAAACGGGACCGATGTTGTACGTTGAAAACATTAGAAATGCAGAGATCATCCAGAAGCTCAAGTCGATAAGCATTGGTGCCCAGCTTCTTCAAAACTTGACAGGGGCCGATCTTTCGGTCTTTAAGTTTGTGATAGGTGCCCAACGAAAGTCGTTCGTTGGTCAATGTCACCCACACAAGATCTCCCACCTCGAATTGAACATCCCGTCGAGCCTGGTCTGCCTCTTATTTGTAACGTGTGTAATTTTGGTCCAAGTTGGACTTCACCGCAGCGTGGATGGCCTGCAAATCCACAATGTGCTCCTCCACATTCTTAGACACATTTCCATCATCCGGAAGTGCTAGATCAATCGGACTCCTAGGGATTCCTGCCATACACAATCTGAAAAGGAGAGTATTGAGTAAACCTGTTAATTGAACAATTAAATTCAAATTCAATCTTGGGAAGGAGAGAATCCCAAGTGCC
>JAOXNR010053988.1:0-13281 GCA_028571225.1 Parsonsia alboflavescens | reverse complement strand
AGATATATAATTGAGTTATGTTTTCTTAAGAAATAAAACCAAGATTATATTTTATTAAGTTCCTCAAATAAAAGATTAAGTGGGAGAGGGTACATTAAATTGCACCCATGGCTTCCGTTACTTATTTGTGTTAATGGGTTGTGGCTTTCGCGCATCACTTTGTGTGAACCCCTATAAGATGATTGTCCATAAGTTATTTTTGAGGATAAGTGTTGGTGTCGGCCAGCGCATCGTTGGAGGCATTAATCCTAGATTATCCATAGTTTATCATAAGAGTGGCCAGCCCATTGTTGGAACTTCTCCTGATGGATTTACTAAAAGATTTTTGTAAGTAATGGTTAAATACTCAACTTAGAAAAGCATGAGTCTGCCTACGTAACTCTGTTGCATTTTCTAAGAACCGAATGGTCACTAGATATTGGTGCATTTGTTGTACAGATCAATATGCTAAGCACCATATTATTGATTATAGTGGGGGGAACAACTATGGTCTAAGATAATATGAAAAGAACAATGTGTTTATCACATTAAATTGCTTGTTTTATATGTTTTATGTTTTTTTTTAAGATTATTTATTTTTATCTTTCAGAATAGTTTTGGTAGGATCTCTCTTTATCCAATGATCAGTTTTCTCTTCATGAGATAGTTAACTAGAGCATGTTAATTGGACTAGAAAAGAGAATTGCTTAAAGTCCTAAATGTGGAACAATGTGAATAACTTCTTGCTTAAAGTCCTAAGTGTAGAACAATGTGAATAATTTCTACATCCACAACCTATTTTATAAAAGAATAAAATTCTACTAAAGAATAAAAGGATTCTTATATTGCCTAGAAAGATGTTAACAAAGGGATTAAGTTCTCCATGTTAAATTCTATGTATAAATCACTGAGTCATAATTATAAAGATGAGGATAATTTTGCAAATATCAATAAATCTCTTAGAACTAGATTCAGAATAAGGGATTGATTCAGAAATTGCAAACTTCTTAGTGAGTATCAAGTTGGCCGAATAATCTTCTTATTGAGAGTTTTCTCTCAAGGATTTGAAGATTTATAATGAAGCAAAAGATCTTGATATTCACGAGACAAGAAGAGTTTATATATATTCAATATTAAGACGTTTACATCATATTCCTTGAATTCATGTTACAATTTGTTAGGATGGTATTACCTCTTAAATGGTAGATTTCCTTCACATGAAGAATTTTGAAAGGAAATATCCATAGCTTGTAGAAAAGATTTCTCCTATTGAGCCTAAGCCTAAATGAAAGAGGACTCAAAGGAAGGAGAAAATCGTTCTACAGATAAGCAGGACAAATCATCTCAAGCCTCATAAGAAATTTATATACAATGATTGCAAGCCTAGGAATGTTTTTCTTGGGATGAATTGAACACTAGTGGAAAGGCTTTCCTAAGAAAAGGTTCGTATCGAAAGATATTTTCTCGACTTGAAGTTCTTATTAATGATTGAATCTGTTCCTTTAGGATAGTTGATTCAAGAATCATTAACTTTCCATCTATAATTCGTTGCAAGATTTTAGAATAATGGAGCTTTAGTAAAAGATGAAAAAACTTCTTAAAGATAGATGAATCTTGCGTTGGGAATTTTCACTTTGCTTTATGATTTAGATATTACTAAAACACTTTTATATGTTCAGAACTATAACAAAGTTCACATTTTGGGTTTATTCTTTTTCATTACTGATATTTCATATCAGTAGTACTGGAAAAGAAATCTTGTTCTAATATTACATATAATAGTTCGTGCTTTATTATTATCAACTAAATCGAGTATAAAGCATTGTTTTCATACATAAGAATTAATGACCAAAAATTACGATTCTTGTTGTGATTCTAATAACGTTCAAAGTCTAATCCAAAATGGCCCTTCAAGTCCATTAGCTTTGGAAAGAAAAGACTATGACTTCATTTTGATTTGCATTGACCAAAAGGTCATTAATCAAATGTTTGAAATCAAGATAACAAAGAACCTACATAAGAATTCTTAATAATCATTAAGTTTTAGAAGTCTTTCTTCTAAAGATAAACTTAATAAGATATTAGGAATTTTGCTGTATATGGTCTTTATGACTATTCATGAATTACTTCAGATATGATATAGTAAAAAGGATGACATATATATAGCATATTGGTCATGGATATAATTCTTTGTATAAAGAACCTTTATACAATTCTTGTGGAGATACACTTTAAGAAAGAAAATTTGTACAATTTTAGCTTTTAGCAATTTTGAAATAATATTTAGGAAAAACCTTTTGAGTTGTGTTAATTGAGCTTAGGCTTAATGAAACTTCTCAAGATAAAGGGAGGTCCAATTTTTGTATTAATTCAAGATTGAGATGCAAAGACTAAGTTGTACAATTTTATAAAATGTCCATGGTAAATAAAAGTATAAAGGACAGTGGGAGAATTTTTATTTGTATTTACTTCAAGAAAATATGATGTTTGTTGACATCAATGTTAGATACTTGAAAGGTATATACAAGAATAAAAGCTCAAAGTTCTAATGAAGTAGAATTAAGAGTTGAGAATTATTTCCTAGAATCTCTATTAACAATTTTAATCTCTACAATTCTTAGGATCCTTGTTGTAGTGGGAGCTTTTCGGAATTCTGATAAGTAATTCGACAATGTCTTTTGATTACAAATCGAATTATTCATAATTGGGAAACATAGAAACAACAAGAGTTATCCTAGATGCTATTTACAAGATATTGATTTTGGTAATCAATACTAAATTGAGTCTTAGGACTTGATTGAATCTATACTAAATTGAGTCTTAGGACTTGATTGAATCTAGTATCCTCTTATGGATATGACTAGATATAGTATAATTACCAAAAAGAATCAATACCATAAATCTTGTAAAATATTTAGTCTTTTTGTAGACTAAAGTTAGCATCAGTCCATAAGAGAGCATAAATTTATTATGAGACTTTTCGAAGTCTTATAGATATCGATTAAACGTGGATGCACTCTAAATGAATAAGAGACTAATGATTGTTATGAATGAAATTCTATTTTTGAAATAGAGTAATGTCATCAAGATAAAGAGTATATATGCCAATATAAAATTGTCATAAATGATTTGATGATAAATTAGTAATACTCTGTATATTAGATTCGAAAGAATTAGCTATATAGAAGAGTATTAAATTGATTAGATATCACATATTCATGACAAATTGGCATATATGTAAAACATGTACAATCATAAGAACATTTGTTAAATTCAAATTTTTGGATTGTGATACTTCCTTTTGTATTTTATTACACAGGAAAAAGGAAAAAGTATTATGTGAATTATGTTCTAATTGCTTTGCAATTTTACAAAATTCACATATCATGTTTTACAAAGGACTAATATTAGTCAGACTCTTGTGGAGGCTATTAAGACAAATGATTCAATTATACAATCAGGTACTTTGCAAGTAATAGAGATTATATATAATCATTTTTTAATGTCACGTTATATTTGTAAGTTTGCGGAAAGATAGGGATAAAATTAAATCCTTTATGGATTCGTTCTATCCTACTTGGAATAAGTAATTATAAACATTAGTTAGACTTGTTACATATCAGAGTAGCAGTATCAGAAGTGATTATAGAACAATTTTTATTTTATAGTTCTTCATAGAATTACTTTGAAAAATCCTTAGCATATGATCATCGAGAGTTACAAATGATAGGGTAACTTAGAATTCTAACTAAGCAAGAATGAATGCACAATAGAGATACTATGTATCACTTAATATTAATCCTTGTGGCATTTGTCTCACTATCTCTAAATAGTTGAATGTTTGACTACATTCAAATAACTATATGAGATATAATTGGCTGGATATTTATAGTGCTTCGTGATCCAAAATATATCAAAAGCCTATGCACAAAAGAGTTGCTTAGTGTCTCTCAAAATAAATCTAGTAAAGCTATTCAGGGATTCTCTAAACAATTGAATGTCTTTGTGATCATTTAGACAGCTATAAGAGAAATGAAATTACTAGACAGTCTTATTTGTATGAGACACCTAGTATATTTTAATGGTTTATCTAGTAGTTCTTTTCGTAGAGACTCTAGAACAGTTGAGTGTTTTAGAACATTCAGATAACTGCATGAGCTATGAAATGATTGGATAGTCTTATTTGTGCAAGTGGGATTTTGTTGGGATTTATGCCCAAAAAGACTATCATTTTCAGAGATAATGTGTAAATAGACTATAATCTTTATAAATAAATACATATTAGCACAACATGCAGTAAGGTCCAAATAGATCTAAATAGGTGGTCTGTTTGTTGGGACGTTCAGCATAGTAAGATATGGATCGCCAGAAGCTTAAATCATAAGGAATTAGTTCTTGACCGATTAATGGAATTGGGCGTTCCATTGAAAAAAGGTCATAACACATTAGTCTAAATTAAGTAGGGTGACTTACCTTTAGTTATTGGGTAGTGCTCCTGAACTATATGTCTTAGAACATTTTGTATGTGTAAAACAAGACCATTTAGTGATTGTTCTCTAAATGTACTATAAAAGAAGAGAGAACTAATATCATAGTTGCTACTGGATGGACACATCCCCATGACATGAGTATGGGTTGGTGGTCTGGCGAAGCTAGTTCTTTGTGCTTTAATATGCAATGGGTGAGATCACATTTTGGAGATCAATAGCCTTGTATGTTAGATACTTGGAATTAGTTTGTTAAGACAAACTCATATAATAGGGTCTCTATGTCATTTCATTTATGAGATGGGTTAATTGCCCCTTTGTGTGTTGTTGTTAGTTGGATCACTGAACCTGAGGCCTCAGTAGAACAATTGTTGTTGTACTGAATATTCTTCTAGTGAGTATTCATTGTGATTCAATGGTAATAGAACTAGATACCTAAGGATGGTAGGTGCTATTGTGTAAGGTGATAGTACGCAAGACTTAGGCTCAATAGTGGTTGTTACATAGAAGGACAAATGTGTCATTACACCTATAGGTTAAAGACTAAGCGTTGAGATTTATCTCAACAAGCCCTTATTTCTACAACAGTGTATCATGGACTACATCATCTTCTTATGCTGATAATAGAAGGTGTTTTGAATGACTAAATTAATTACTACTATGTAGTAAGGGTTTTTCGATCATTTTATAGAGCCATGAACATTGTGTCTTAAGGTTCCTAATCCAGCTCTATTGAGAATGAATGATTTTGTATCATTCTTATATAGGAGATCGGAGAATGAATTAATTTCATTCTAAATAGCATTAATAATTAATTGAGGATTTAATTAATCCTTGAAATTAATTATTTGGGATTGAATAAAAATTAATTAGTTATGTTATTTAGTCTTATAATTAATTTGGACTTAAGTCCCTAAGATTAATTATTGTTGGGGCTTGAATAAAATAATGAAGTGGATTTATTTTTATTAGTTTTATAACTAATTTGGATTCAGGTCCATGAGATTAATCATTTGATGGCTAAAAATAAAAATAAATATTGGGATTTAATTAAAGGGCCTGAATAATTATGTTACGTCCATGATCTAATGAATAATTATTGGATCTTTAATTAAATAAAAGGATTATTGGGCTATTGGGCTCTAGGACCATAGAAAACCCATATTTCTAATTTAGTTATTTTAAAGGATTATTTATAAATCCTATAATAACTAGAATATTGACAATTCTGAAACCCTAGAAAAATCAGAACAGACGTAACTTTTCTCGCTGAAGAAAAATTACAAAATGTCTGTTTTCCTCCACTCCATTCGTAGAAATCCTCTGGTCTTCTATTTTCTTTTCTGTTCACAAAGACAGTTAGGGAATAGATTAGAATATCATTGGCATAGTAAATCAAGCCGTTCAGATCCATTCCGCAGGACAAGATCTCTGGTAATCTCAAAAAAGGTATCGTTCTCATCTCCTTTATGTGAGAATTTTTAAAATCCTGAGACAGCGGATCTTGTTTCCTTATGGATTCGGGATTTAGTTCCCTTCACATTACCCGAACATGTGCTGCATTGTATCTCTTCATTGGGTCCATCTCATAAGAGAAATTGTTATCCAATACCTAAGACCGATCCATTGATTTGAATAACATGCCAGGCGTCCATCTATCGTATATTTTCATTTACAAACTAAAAGCAATCTCGGTCCTTATTTACTGAAGACACAGGCATAAGCAAACCAAGACATTATTGAAAACCACATGATCTTAGCCTCGCACACATATTTTTTAATAAAGCATTGCATAAATCGACTATAATCATTACAATCCACTTAGAGAATGAGTATCATAAAGTACATTTATTACATCAATCTCTACGACACATGAAACAAAATAATATGAAATAAATTAAACATATTGCATCAATCTCTGCAATATATGAACCCTCATTGATCTCTATTCTAGCTTGCTAGGAGAGATGTCAACCTCTTGTGGCAGTATTGATGGCATTGGGAGCATTTGCATGGCCACCGGACATTTTGATCCATCTCGTTACAAATTCAGACGGTCTCGTTTCTTCCACATCAATGGGATGTAGTCATTGGAGTCTCGTGCTATCTCAATGGCAGTGGATTCTCAGGCCAAGGTACCTCGTGTGGTATAGGTCTCCAACCATGGTCGTATGTCCTATGTAGGCATCCATCATCCAAACAGCAAAACATAGAGTCCAAGGATCGATGCCTTTTGCCAATTTACACATGACTATCGCAGGCGAACAAGGCATATGAAATATAGTCCATTTACCACAACCACAGGTCTATTTCTCCATGTCGACCTCAAATGTGTTCCTTGACCTAAATGACATGTCAAATTTGGTCTTGACCTCATAAACATGATCCTCAACACCCCATAGCAGAACTTGGTGCCTCGCTGCCTTTGCTTCCCATAGGATAACATGTCCTATCAACATCTAACAAATGGTTATTGAAGTATGTAACACACTTCATCAATGGGCCATGGATAATAGCCTTCAATGGCAATGCACGGACACCTTTCATCAAACTGTTGTACACCTCCAAAATGTTGATAGTAATATTTCCATGTCGCTATCCACCATCATAACATAGTGCCCATTTCTCCACCTTAATGTCCATTAACCATTTTGCAGTCACCAAGTTAATCCCCACAATCTGCCCCATGATGTGATTGAACATAGCCTCCCGTCATGCCTAACCCACCTGCCAACATCTTTGTGTGCTGGTCCTTAAACTTCATGTGGAAGTTGCTTCGGACATGTCGTATGCAATAATGATGGTGGGTTAGTGGTGGTTGCCACCAATGTTGCCGATTTGCAGCATGGAGGATCCCTTTCTGTTTATCAGAATTCAAACACACCACTTTATCATAGTCTATGACAAGCTCTCATAGGTTATGCAGTAACCAACCCCATGAGTGATTAGTCTCTTCATCAACACAAGCAAAGGCAAGAGGAAGAACATGACCATTGGCATCCAGAAAGATAGTTAGAAGCTGTCCCTTGAATACACCTCTCAAATGAGCTCCAACAACACTAACCATAGGTTGGATATGATTGCAAGCATCAATGCATTTCCTAAAGGCCCAAAACACATATCTAAAATACATCACCAACTGAGTGGATGAAGCATGGTGATACTAACAACTCTTCTTCTAGTCTTGTTTCTCCTCCTTTGCAAGAGTATGAAGATCTATTTCCAGAAGAGTTGCCACCTGAGTTGCTCCCTTTGAGAGGAATTGAGTGTCTAATTGATCTCATTCCCGGAGCTCCAAGAACAAGTGGCGGAACTCCTTTCTAGAGGATACATAAGGAAGAGATTGATCCTTTGTGTTGTTCCCGTTTTGTTGGTGCCCAAGAAAGATGGCTGTTAGCCCTTGTGTGTAGATTTTAGGGCAATCAACAAAATAACAGTAAAATATTGCTTCCCTATCCCAGGGCTATATGATATGTTGGATGAATTGAGTGGAATTACATGTTTCTCAAAGATTGACTTAAAAAGTAGTTACCACCAAATTAGAATGAAAGAAGTTTATGCATAGAAAACCATTTTCAAGACCATGCATGGTTTATATGAATGGCTTGTTATGCCTTTTAGTCTTACTGATGCCCCTAGCACTTTTATGAGATTGATGGTTCTTAGGGAATGCATTGGTAGATTTGTTGTGGTATATTTTGATAACATCTTAATCTACAGAAAAAATGTTGATGAGCATCTTGATCACTTGAGATATGTTTTTGATGTGCTCAGGAGAGAACGCTTATATGCCAACTTAAATAAATGTTAATTTTGTTTAGAAAAAGTTACAATTCTTGGATATATTGTGTCTTCTAATGGTGTATATGTTTATGAGAAACAGGTTAAAGCTATCAAAGAACGGCCAACTGCATGTTCATGGGTTGGCATTGTTTTATAGAAGGTTTGTTCCTCACTTAAGCACTATAGCAACCCCTCCCATGGAAATCATCAAAGTAAGAGTTAAGTTTAGGTGGGAAAGTGAACAACAATAAGCTTTTCAAACACTCAAAGCTAAGATTACATATGCTCCAATTCTTTCCCTACTCGATTTTTCCAAAGGTTTTGAACTAGAATGTGATGCATCGGGGTTGGGACTAGGAGCGGTGTTAATGTAAGAGGGAAGACCTTTAGCATATTTTAGTGAATTCTTGGAGCATATTTGAATTATTCCACCTATGATAAAGAATGTTTTGCTTTGGTTAGGTCATTAGAGCATTGCCAACACTACCAATGGCCTAAGGAATTTGTCATCCACTCTAATCATGAGTCCCTCTAGCACTTGAATGGACAAACAAAGATAAGTAAACAACATGCCAAGTGCGTAGAATTCATTGAGACGTTTAACCACGGTCTCAAGTACAAGCAAGGTAAAGAAAATGTGGTAGCGGCTGAACTCTCAAGGAAGTATACTTTACTCACTACTCTTAATGCTAAGTTACTTGGTTTTGAGCATATACAGGATTTGTATGGTCATGATGATTTTAAAGATATGTTTGTTGCTTATGTGAAAGGAGCTTATGAGAAAAATAATTTGCATGAAGGTTTTCTTTTTAGGGAGGAACAATCGCATGTCTATGTTTGTGATCGAGAGTCATGGAGGTGGCCTAACAGGACATTTTGGCATTTCTAAGACTCTGGATATGTTGGAAGAGCATTTTTATTGGCCACACATAAACAAGGATGTGATTAAAGTGTGTGATAGTTGCATTGTTTGTAGAAAGGCTAAATCTTCCACAAAGCCACATGGTTTTTACATGTCTTTACCTATTCCTCATACACCTGGGAACATGTTTCTATGGATTTTGTGCTTGGTTTGCCAAGGTCTGGGAGGGGTAAGGATTCTATTCTTGTGGTTGTTGATAGATTTTCCAAGATGGCACACGTTATTGCTTGTTCAAAAGTTGAGGATGCTCAAAATGTTGCAAACTTGTTCGTCAAAGATGTGGTTAGATTGCATGGAAATCCTACAACTGTTGTTCGTGATGGGGATACCAAATTCTTGAGTTATTTTTGGAAATACCTCTGGGGATTGTTGGGAACTAAGTTGTTGTTTTCTACTTCTTGTCACCCCCAAACAGGTGGTCAAATGGAGGTTGTAAATAGGACCTTAGGAACCTTGTTGAGAGCCATAATCAAGAAGAATTTGAAATCTTGCAAAGAATACTTACCTTTTAAGGAAGTTTCTTAAAATAGATGTGTACATTCTTTTACTCATTTTTAACCCTTTGAATTGGACCTCTAGTTTTGATGCCTCTACCTTTGAATGAAGTTCATAGTCTAGACGGCAAGAAGAAAGTGGAGATCGTGAAGCAATTGCATGTGAAGAGAAGAGGGAACATTCAAAGACAAACTCAAAGATATGCAAAACAACATAACAAAGGAAGAAGAGAGATGAAGTTCAATATGGTTCATTGGGTAAGGAATCATCTAACGAAAGAGAGGTTTTGATTTGATTCTTGAAGGTAGAAGTTTTTTAGGGTTCGTACGTTCAAAGAATCAATTAAAAGAAAAGAAGGACTCATCAAAGGTTCAAGGGTAACTAGATTGACCTTGGTTGGTAATTCAACAACAACTAATCTCTTGATTTGGTAGACAATTTAATACCCCACCCCAAAATGATTGAATGCCCTAAATGAAGTGGCTCAATATAGTGATCCAACATCTAAGTGATGCAGAGTTGGCCCACAAAGATATTCAGGAGGCCCCACGCAGGTCCAAGAGGCTGCAGGAGAACTTTCAAGGAAATCGGAGTTGATCAGAAAAGTTTTTGGGGCCGAATCAGAAAAACTGAAAAGTTGGGGAGCATCAGAATAGGCTCAAATATGACGGGTTGATCCGGGACTGTCCAGTGAGCAATACTCATGCCAAGCTAGGACCAAGGCCGTTTTTTGGCCATTCAGGGTCATCTTGATGGACTTTTGGGCCTTTTTCCGATTTTCTGTAATTTTTAAAAACTTTTGGGGTCTTTTCATAATTTTTCCTACTTTCGCTTTAGGGTTTATTTATTTCCATTTTTTGTTTGATTATTGGCAGACTTTGATGTTTTGAAACTTTTGAGTTTTCGTTCAATAAAATTTCGAGTATCATAGTATCTCAAGAATATTGTCGTTTTATTCTTGAATCGCCCTTTCCTGTAATAAGACTTTAGAGTAAAGTTGATTACACTTGAGGTTCCAATTTTCCCACCATACTTTCCGTTTTGCGTCAATTGGTATCAGAGCCAAGATCTACGATGTCAGGAGTAGATCCAACCATAGCCGCGATTTTGGAAGAATTGCGTAGCAGCCGAGTAGAACGTGAACGGGAGATGCAACGACTTTTTGAGCGTCAGGATCGACTGGATCAGCTACAGGACCAGCAGATGCAAATTCTTCATCAGATGCTGCAGCGGATGACAATCACGAATCCACCAGCAGAGCAAAACGTTGAGCAACCCGCGGGAGGGCCAGTAGTACACGGCGAAGGGCGGCGTTGAAGGTTGCGGCGGTGGCGGCATAGGGAGAGGCGGTCATGGGAATCCAGTTGCGGCGGCTAGGGTCACATTCCGCGATGGGATTCAGGAATTAAACTTGAGATTCCACAGTTTACCAGGAGTTTGGGGTCTGAAGAATTTTTGGATTGGTTGAACATCGTGGATGAAATGTTCTCGTTGAGAGAAGTCCCTGAGGATAAGAAGGTAGGGCTGGTCGCGATCAGATTAAAAGACAGAGCCGCAGCATGGTGGCAATCTTTTCGATATCAGTGATATTTGGATGGGATGCCTGTTTTGGACGATTGGAAAGAACTGAAGAGAGAGATGCGGCAGGAGTTTTTACCATTCAATTATCTTCAGACCTTGTTTCGAAATTTACAAAGTCTGACACAAGGGACAAAAAGTGTAGAAGAATATACGTTGGAATTTTACCGGCTGGTAGCACGAAATCAACTCCGTGAGACACAGGACCAACTTGTAGCCTGCTATTTACATGGCCTCCGGCCAACCATCCAGGATGCCTTGCAAGTGCATTCTTTCAGTAATGTTACGGATGTACAGACAAAGGCAAGAGTGGTGGAAGAGAGCTTGAAGCGAGCTAGCAGCAGGGGAGTAACATTCAGCAGAGGATACCTTACTTTTTTGTGGAATCCGACGGCAAACAGCCCAGCGTCATCTTCTTGGTCAAAGGTTTTCAATCCGCCTACCCAACAGGGACGAAGTTCAAATCAGTTAAGCCAAGGAACGGGGCTGTCGAGCCAGGGAACGGGGCCGTAGCAGATGCCTCCACCGGTTAAAAAAGCAAATATCATCTGCCACCGGTGCCAACAGAAGGTTCATTATGCTTATGAATGTCCCTGGCTAAAGTCGCAATTGTTGATCCAAGAAGGAATCGCAGATGAGTATGTTGGAGAGTTCAAAGATGCTGAGTTGGCAGAGGGGGAATAGTACGTCATGGCACCTGGGGATGTAAGAGGAGAGAGCTTCGTTTTACGTCAAATTTGTTTAGCTCCGCGGGCTGATGAGGATTGGCAACGTCAGAATATTTTCAATACCCGTTGTACCAATAGAGGGAAAGTCTGCAAAGTAATCGTAGACACGGGAAGTTGTGAAAAGTAATTTCACAAGAAGCTGTTCAGAAACTAAATTTGAAGATAGAGCCACATACTGAGCCCTCAAACTTGGTTGGTTGAACAAAGAAACAGAAGTGCGGGTAGATCGGAGATGCAGGGTAGAATTCTCAATTGGGCCGCAGTATACTTGTGTGATTTATTGTGATGTAGTGCCGATGGATGCCGCACACCTACTGCTAGGGTGACCATGGCAGTATGACAACAAGGTGGTATATGACGGATTTACGTACTGCTATACCATTAACAGAGGAGGCAAGATGGTGGTGTTGCAACCAATACGGGATTCTTTTGCAGCAGGAAAGAAGGCTATTATTTGTGTACCTCGCACGGAGTTTGAGGCAGAGGTTGGTGAAGCCGAGGTTTGTTTTGCAGTGGTTTCAACCACGGTGGAAGGATTAGCAGCGCAGAAAGAAGAGGTGAAAATTCCAGAAAACGTGAAAGAAGTCTTGATGGAGTTCGATGACTTACTACCTGAGGAGTTGCCACCAGGATTACCCCCAATGCGTGATGTTCAGCACCAGATTGATTTGGTCTCGGTAGCTATCCTACCAAACAAGGCGCATTACCAAATATCTCCACAACAGCATGAAGAATTGAGGTGCCAAGTGAACGAGCTGCTTGATAAGGGGTACATCCGGGAGAGTGTCAGTCCTTGCGTCGTACCAGCTTTGTTGCTGCCACAGAAGGACGGAAGTTGGAGGATGTACGTAGACAGCCGAGCAATAAATCGAATCACCATCAAGTATCGTTTTCCCATTCTGAGACATGATGACATGCTGGATCAACTTAGCGGGGCAACGGTGTTTTCGAAAATTAACTTGAAGAACGGATATCATCATATAAGGATCAAGTTGGGAGACGAATGGAAGACAACATTCAAAACGGCAGACGGATTATTTGAGTGAACGGTGATGCCATTTGGACTCTCCAATGCACCAAGCACGTTCATGAGGGTCACGAATCAGGTACTTCGGCCTTTCTTGAATAGCTTTGCCGTAGTTTATTTTGATGATATACAGGTGTATAGTCGGACAGATGAGGATCACATACAGCATTTACAATTGATTCTAACAACTCTAAGGGAGCATAGATTATTTGCAAATCGCAAGAAGTGTGAGTGGATGACAGATAGCCTTGTATTTCTGGGGTTCATGGTTTCGGCCAAGGG
>JAOXNR010053987.1:0-13281 GCA_028571225.1 Parsonsia alboflavescens | reverse complement strand
TATATATATATATATATACAGAAATGTTAATATGTGCTTGACCGTGCACACTAATGAGTGCAGTAGTTAGTCAACTATCGGTCAAATTTAACGGTTTCCATTTTTTTTTTAAAAACAATTTATTAAAATTTAATCAAGTGTCCCTAGGGTTTAGTTTATCTTTTTAGGGTTTAGTTTTATCCTTTTAGGACTTAGTTGATTCTTTTAGGGTTTAGTTTATCCTCTTAGGATTTAGTTTACTGTTAGTTGACCGTTAGTTGACTAACTACTGTACTCATTAGTGTGCATGGTCAAGCACACACTATCATTCATATATATATATATATATATACGGTTTTGCTAAGACGTGCTCCAACCGTTACCGTAATGGAATTCTTGCTACAGTGCTCATGCAGCCAACCAAACGAAGCAAGAATTCCGTTACGGTAACCGTTGGAGCGTGCATTAAGGCGCGCTCCGGAGCGTACCTTAACAAATCCATATATATATATATATATATATTATTTTAAAATGTAAATTTCTTTCTTTCCAATTTGTCCTTCTTTAGATTGGTGAAAAAGTAACTTTTTTGTTGACTTTGTTGGAAGATTCATATATGTGACTTCCACCAAATCAATGAGTAACTTCAAAATCAAATGCCTTGGGTAACCATCAATTTGCATTGTGATGTGGTAGGAATTCTGACAATAGCTTTAATACCAAAGTCAAATATAGAGAAAAACTGTAATGTTGCGAAGTCAAGAAGAGAGAAAACAAAGGAGAAGATTCGAGAGGATACATTTATATTGATTGCGGATAGTTTTATAGACAATCGTATAGTGAATCCTTCATGTTTAATCCAATGTGCGATTGATGTATGACTCCTTATTGTATTTCAATTGATAATTCCTTATTCTATTATACATAGGAAAAATATAAAATAAATATATATTAAATAGAATTAATGTATTTATATTAAGTATTCCCCAAAAAATAATAAAAATAAATAATGAAAAGGGATTAGTGTATTTATATATTATAAGCATTCCCCAAAATTTAATAAAAGAAATAATATTATAATCGACTAGAACCGGTAAGTCAGTTAAAAGGGAACACAAATTGTCTACGATAAAATTGATTGTATGCATACGGAGGAAATGTGGGAGTGTGATGTTATGATTTTGTGGCTACATGGTTTGCCTTGTGCTCATTGTGGACTTTAAGCTTATGTTGCAGCATAGTGTGAATTTGGTAACTCATAATTCGACCTATATGATTTGGCCACGTACAAATATGGTAACTCTAGATTCGGTCATGTGTAAATGTGATAACTCATGATTCGGTCATGTGTGAATGTGATAACTTATGAATTGGTCTACATGATTTCTTACCAAAGATATTGGGAAAAAAAACATGGCCTCACTGAAAAAATAAATAAAAGGGAAAAACACTAGAATCTTGTTTAACAATAATAAAGAGAAACTTGTGATGGACAATAACAAGCTAAAGAAGTGCTCCATCTTACTTTTATACTCCCTTCGTCAATTTTTATAAGGAGTTCTGCTGTCTTTCTGTAAGAATTAAGAGAAAGATTTTTTTCCTAAAATACCCTTATAACTAACACAAAAATTTAAAAAGTAAAAAAGTAATGTTTAAGTGTTTAAGACATCTCTTCATCTCCTCCGTTGAAAAATTTAAAATGTTCCACAAAAAATACTCCTTAATTTCATCCATTTCAATTGTTGCTTGAAATTCTCTCTTAACATGATATTTCCTTGGAAAAATACTCTATTCAAGCTCACCTCCTGAGATGAACAATATGAGAACTCCGGCAACTCACGGTTGGGAAAAATTTAAACTTTACTTCACTCTTATAGAGCGAGGGAAATGGGAGAAATGATTCCAAACTGCAATAATCAAAGGTAACCGTTCCGAATCATCAATTCAAATGTTGAAGTTGAGAGGAATATCCAATCTAATACGGATCATAGTTCTGTCTCTAGAAAAGAAAATCGGTAGATTTTTTATCTGAATTTGGTTCCAAGTGAAAAGTATAATAGCTTCGTTGATTTGAACTCAGAACCCCAACCACAAGATTTAGGGATTCCTCCTCCAAACATGGATAATCTCTGTAATTTTTAAATTGTTGTTCTTTCGGTTTAATTTACTAGGATTTTTTATTTAGGCATTCCTTTTTTATTCACTCCATATAAATATTGAAATCGGGGTTGGCTACTAGTGAATTAGCGATGTCACAGCTTCCTGGTGTTTCAAGTGCAATTTGGATAGTGAAAAAGAATGTCAATGATGAATTTGATGCTTACATTGTTGTGTCATTTGCCAATGCTACTCTAGTTCTTTCCATTGGTGAGATAGTAGAAGAAGTTAGTGATAGTGGGTTTCCTGATACTACACTCTCTCTAGCTGTTTCTTTGATAGGTGATGATTCTTTGATGCAAGTTTATCCAAGTGGGATTAGGCATATTAGAGAGGATGGGCATATTAATGAGTGGAGAACCCTTGGGAAGAGAACAATTGTTAAGGTTAGTTCTAATAGACTTCAAGTGGTTATTGCCCTAGGTGATGGGGAGCTTATATACTTTGAGATGGACATAAATGGGCAGTTAATGGAGGTAGAGAAGCATGAAATGTCAGGAGATGTTACTTGTTTGGACATTGCCCCTGTCCCTAACTAATGACAAAGATCTTGTTTCCTTGCTGTTGGATCATTTGATAATACCATTCGAATTTTGTTATTGGATCTGGATGATTGTATGCAAATTCTCAGCCTACAAAGTGTGCCGGAATCTCTCCTGCTACTTGAGGTTCAGGCTTTTGTTGGCGGGGAGGATGGAGCAGATCACCCTGCTAACCTCAATTTAAATTATTGTTCAGATAAATTCACATAGTCATCCTTTAGATTCAATAATTTTTGTTTGTTCTGTAATGCAACCAACTAAAAACACTCCTGCTTCTAAGTTCCTGCTTCAAAGGTTATCAAAAGATAAATAAATAATCTTGATGCTATTGTCTAAAATGGAAAAAAACAGAAAGTGTGAAATCCTTTTTCTTGTTATAAATTAATCTTCTAGTGAACATATAAGTTCTAGTTAGCAATTTCTTTCTAATTCATACTCTTGTCCATTATCGGAGTGACTTTAAAATTTTCCGATTTATGCAATCTCCAGCATTAAAATTATACTTTCCTCTATATATTTTTTTTCTTTCAAGTTATCCTATTCCTTAATTTTATATTCTTTTGTTTTTCCTTAATAAGGATTTTCAGATTTTAGAGGGATGACAGAGAGAGACTAGGGAGAGAAAGGAAACAGTCATGGAAAATACTCCAAGTTCCAGTTCTAGTTCTCAGCTCGTTAATATTTCCAGTTCTTTATCCTTACCTAAACGTTCTTTACATTCTGCAAATATAGGTAGTCTTGTAGAATATTCTACTATCCCGAAGTCGGTCTCTGTAGAGGAATCAGTCCCTCCTCTTATGAGTCCATATAATATTTACAAAAAGAGAGGATACTTTCCTCCAGGCATAAGATCTATTCTACAGTTACTCAGATCCACAGTCCCAAAAACGAAAGAGTATGTCCAGTCCTCAAAGCTTGATCAATGTGACATTCTGTATTCCTCCAAAGAACAGTATGTTACCTTTAACATACTTCCAGAAATGATAGCACAATGGAGAGCCGAAGGATACACACAAATTCACCTTGGTGGCGTCAGACTTGTCCTCACCTATGGCGGTAGAAAGGGCCACCCAGTCACTGCTCGAATTGCACTACTAGATTCAAGATTACTCAGTTACGAGCAGGCAGTTATTGGCACGGTAATCACTACACTCAACTCGGGAAGTGTTGTCTTGACACTGTTCCCAAACTATGCCATATCTCTCCAAGATCCAAACTTGTGCACAGCCTTGAAGGTTCAACTCCAACTCACCGGCATATCTCTCACTCCTACCTCGATGATGGCGACTTTGCATCATCAAATGGTCTATTGACTTCAAAATCATGCCCTGGATCTACACAACAGTGGATCTCCAGATGCTTTAATGATCTTGGCAGATTCAACCACTGAAGTCCCCACCTTGATCGAAATTCTAAGACAGATCGGAAGGGAAGATCTCCAAAAGCTCATGCCCGTAGAATGGATTACCAATTATGAGAATCTTCATCGACAACAGGAACCAGTCCAAGCAACAGTATCGGCCGTTCAAAGGCTACCTGACGGACGTGTCCAGACTTCTTTCAAAGTTCCTCAGAAGGAAGAATCCGGACAGATCTTCACACAATTAATGCTCAGAGCATATGACCCAGGAGATCAGAGCATGCAAAAAGAGGGTACCGATATCCTCTTTCAACCACTCGGCTGAGCCTAGCTACACATCTCACATCAACGGCCATTTTATATGGGATGTCCCTGGATCTGGTCTTTGTGATCCAGAATGCTCGTGTGAAGAAGATAACTCAGAAGAGGAAGATGAGGTTCCAAAGAGAAAGAGGCGGTCTAAAAAGAAATCCGAAGGATGTTCAACCAGACGACCTCCACCCGATGATGATGAAGGCAAACCGGCAGCAATACCAGTTCCAAGGCCTTTTACTGGCTTTGAAGATTTTTACAGCCCTCATCCTAGAAGATCAGCCTTACTACCGATGGCCAAAGAAAATCCTCCATCTATCTATCCGGCCATCAAGAAGATCTTAAGACAGACGACGGAGTATCACGAGCCATCCTCTTGTTGCAAGAAGTCAACAAAAATTACTCAAAGCAGGTCAACTCCTATACCAGGCATGATGAACCGACCTTCAAGGAGTACCTATGCTTCAAACTTTCCACCCTTGGAAAGAAGAGAGAACGAGCCAGAAAGACGAACCTCCTGACCTTACGTATCTCAGAAAACAATTGATGAATACGGGGGACATGTTCCTCTCAATCAAGTAGAAGAAGTCCTCAACTGGCAGACTGACAACGCTATTGCCCAGAATAGTGTCCTAACACGAATTGATGATAGAGGGAACCAAGTTGAGAAAAAGATTGACCACGTAGAGAAGCTTTACCTCGACATGGTAAACAAACACAGCACTCTTGATCGAGACCTCAAAGAGATGATCCGGATCGGCACCACTTGTTGCAGTGAGTTTGACGAAAAACGACATGAGATCCAAGACTTGAAAAGATAACTTGAGAACTATGAGTTAAGAAAGTCTCAGGTAGCCCCGGCTCCGTTATCTCCATCACAAAGCTTCTCCATGCTCGGCATTCCCAATAATCGTCCAACCTTCCACACGCCAACTCCACTCTTTGGTCGACCACGAAGCTCTGTCCTACCCAGAGCCGAAAAGATTGTTGATTACAGCATGCCAGACTCAGACTTTTGGGTGAATTGGGCGAAGGAGCATCTATATGTTCCTCCAACAACAAAGAAGAAGCATTTATGCTCAACTACCCAGACTGAAGCCTTCCGACCAGAAAGTTCCAGGCATTCCAGTAAAGACAAGGCGAAGGCACCTGTAAAGTCAGATGAAGTCCAGCGTCAATCTCCAAGGAAAGAAGACTTCAAAGCTTCGGTCCAACAAGGGCCAGTTCCAGCTGGACAACCCGATCCAATCATTCCGACGAATTTTGCAAGGCAATATGATCCGGTTATTCCGACAAGATCCACAAGACAGACTAATACAGCCTTGCCAGATAATCCTCCACAACTCACGGTATCCTTCCAAACAGATAAAGTTCTTACAACCTCCATGGAAGACCATGAGCCTGACGAAACTTCAACACCATCCGATGATTCAAATGAAGATCCAGTGTCTGATGAAGTTTCAACATCCTCCGAAGATTCAAGTGAAAATGTACAATCTGCTGGCGTTTCATCAGACTCCAATGACATATCCTTGTCTGAAACATCCTCAGAAAGCTTTACTGAGTCTACTGAATCCGGAGAAGAAAAGATGGACGTCTCGGGGATCCTCATGACCATTACAGGACCTTCAAGATCGACCACATATGCTGAAGTCCATCACAGTCATGAAAAAGACACTGATGAGGAATCCGTGGGAGATAACCGACCACCATCTCCTCAACCTACTCCTCCAGAGAAACTAACAAAAACAACTTGTTTCACCTTTGATGACATTCCAGTTAGCAAAAGACCAGAAAGGTTCCAAGAAATGTCAGCCTGGGTTCATACACAGTTGTTAATGGGAGTATCTCTGAACCATATCCTGTTTGAATTCTTTAGTAGATCTGTTGGCACATTGCATGATTGGTTTATATATTTAGATACCATTGACAGGAATTCATTACTTGCAAATTCTTTGGACTTCTGGATTAATGTGATATTTAAGGAATTTGTAGGTGATTATTCTCTTGAAATCAAACAGGCAAGAACAGACTTTTTCAAGATGAAATGTTGTTCTTTAAGGCCTAAAGACATCAATAGGCACTACAAAAGAATGACAAAAATTTACTATCACCTCAGTGGAATGAAGGACCCAAATCTCAAGCAAGTATATATCTCCTCACTACCAGAAGAGATCCAACCAGAGCTAAACAAGATGATTGAACTTTCAGGGAGCATTCTGGCAAACTTAGGACTTGCAGAAATCCATGAAGCCACATTCACATGTCTCGAGAAGCTTTGTGAAAGAAGAAAAGTCGTGGAAAACATCTTCCATGAAAAAAAGAAACTCGAGAAGATCTGCTACAGAAATTATGAGATTGGGTGCCCCAAAATCAAAAAAATGCAACTGTAGGGGTAAAGTGACAGAAAAGAGACCTTCGAAGCAGAAGAGACACAAATCAAAGAAGAATCTGAAATATTTCAAATGGAAGGCATTTCTCAAACAAAAATCAGACAAATGCCACTTCTGCAAAAAGAAAGGCCATTTCGCCAGAAATTGCCCAACCAAGAAGGCCAAAGCTTCGAAGCTTGTAACACAATTAATGGTGGACCATCCAGAATCTAATGTTGAATCAGTGTTCTCCGAGCAAAGCCGTCCCAATCAGGATACTGCCTTTGCCATTGAAATTACATATTCTGAACTTGAGACTTTTGAAAATGATTCTGAGAAAGAATCGTGCTTACCGGTTTTTAATCTAACTGCAGCTTCAAGTATTAATTCCATAACTGATATTTGTCCTGCACATGTGCAGGTCTCCTTACTGACATCTAAGTATGCCAAACCAGTAAAGGCAATCGGATTCTTAGACACAGGAGCCATGAAGACAATGATGAATCCCGAAATCCTGCCTCCAAAATTTTGGACTAATACTGACGCCCAATTTCAAGCAGCAAATGGAGAAATATTCCAAGGCAGTCTCATTTCAAAACATCCAGTTGGAATAAAGTTTTTCCCTGATTGCATAATTTGGATCAAAGTCTTCGGGAACAAACTTCACGGTAAAGATGTTCTGATCGGATGGGATGCTAACACGAAAGCTGAAACACTCCGAGTCCTTCCTCATGGCATCCGATACAAACATCATTTCCAACCTTTTACTCCTGTCACTAATATGTTTGCTATTTCTGATACTATTGGCAAATTTTTATCAATAGCTAACATGTTATGGAATTTTTGTGCAGATTCTCATGCCGACTTTAAACATAAAAGTCCGCTTTGGAAAAATGAAAAGTTCTTTGTTAAGCTTCCTTTTAAGCTTAATGAGGATATCAATCCAACCAAAGCAACTCATCCAGGCATGACTCCAGACGACCAAAAACTTGCTCAAGAAGAATGTGCGCAACTGCTACAGCAAGGTTTAATCGAGCCAACTAGTTCTAGTTGGGCTTGCCAAGCCTTTTATGTCAACAAAAGAAGCAAGCAAGTTAGAGGTAAGAAAAGGTTAGTCATTGACTATAAACCTTTAAACCAGTTTTTAAAAGATGATAAGTTTCCACTCCCACAAATTCAAAACCTTTTCACTCATCTAGCAGGAGCAAAAATCTTTTCAAAGTTCGATTTGAAAGCTGGTTTTTGGCAATTAGGAATCACACCTGAAGAACGTTAAAAAACTGCTTTTTGCATTCCTAATGCTCAATATCAATAGAAGGTGAAGCCATTTGGGCTAAAGGTAGCTCCTTCAATTTTTCAAAAGGCAATGATAAAATTTTTCAACCCATCCTTCATAGTGCTTTGATATACATTGATGATATCCTTCTCTTTTCAAACGATGATGAAGCCCATTTGTCATTGTTAGAACAGTTCTTTGACATCATCAAATCCGAAGGTATCATGATCTCTGAAAAGAAAAGTTTCATTGGCCTCCATGAGATTGAATACCTTGGTATGAAAATCTCAGATGGTAAAATCCAACCAGGTCCTCACCTTGTTGAAACCCTTCCTTCTTTCCCAGATAAGAACCTGTCCGTACAAGAGATCCAACAATTCCTTAGCATCATTAAATGTATCAAAGTCCTCCTTCTTGACTCTTCAAAATATATCAGCTTGTTGTCACAGCTTCGGAAGAAAAAATCGCCACCATAGAATCCTGAACACACCACGGCTATCCGAACCCTTAAACATATGTGTCAACAACTCCTTCCAGATTACGGTCTGCCCACAGGTCCCAGAATCGAAAATTTGGATGCAGGTAATAAACCTTTGGTGAAGGAAAAAGCCTTCTTTTTTCCAGAAATGCCAACAGAACCCAGTATCCTAACCAACCCTTTATCCAGACCAAAAAATAACCCTTTGTTGAACCCCTTCTTTGATAGCCTACCAGAACCTATACCCGTCATGTTCACAATCCTAGAATTCTATCCACCCGAATTAGCCCACTGTAATACAATCGACCAAGTCAAAGAATATGCCAGAAAAACCGTGTTCAAGCACCAAGCCTTAACCTGCCAAGAATAATTCCACTTCCGAGATGTGTCCTTTGACCCAGACCTACCTTTCAGCAATATAGCAATCTTTCCTCGGGCACAGTTTATTTCTGAAGATAGGTTTAGATATCTGTGGACTCTTGCAATCCTTTGTTACTACCCTATAGAAATTGAGGTTCACAATTTTAAAATGTTTTTTGCTAATCCTGATCACTTTAGCGACACAATGCTATGGCATTACCTCACGCTCTTTCAAACAACTCAGGATTGGTATGATGATTGCTATCAATACCTCCCAAGCAGCCTAGCAAAGATATATCAAGTGTACATTGTGCATTTACATTATCTTATGGCAAGACACACAGAATTTTAACGGATTTATTACAAGCCTATGCCTTCTCCACGGACCAACAGATGGACCTTATCCGGAGAATCAATATCTTAGCCATTCATGACTAAAGCTCATGATGAACTTTTTGAGCACTTGAAGTCTAAAAATATCCCTCAACAGCTACCAAGTGCAAATTATGAGGACATCTTTGAACAAGATAGCCAACCCAATGAAGACTTTATTTGGGATGGATATCCTTCACACTGGAAAATCCACATTCCAGAGGATTACCAATGGTGTCCCTTGCTCCAAAATCAAACAAGCCAGCCGTGTACCTCTGCATCTTCAGCCTTAAGGAATCCTAGAACTATTCAGCACTCCCAACGTCACATGTCACTAAGAACAGTTCAAGATCAACTGTAAGGAATACGTCAGATGAAGAGAAAGGCTCAACAGCCCCATGCAAAGAATTTCAGCCGAAAGAAGTCTCCACCTTGCACCTAAATTTTCTACAACAAACCACCTCACATGAAGCAAAAATTTTGGATTTTAGTCCCTCCTTCTAGCCGAGAATCACATGAGTCTTTACTATTTTCATCCCAACAATTCTCAGCCATAGTTTCAGCCAAGATAGAAGGTTCTGCCATCAGAATTTTTCTGTCAAGGAATCACTACTATCTCCGTTCAGCCTTAGTTTTCCTATCAAGCATCAATAAACCGGCCAAGGAAACAAACATGTCAAGACGAAAATTTTCTCCCAAGAGAATTTTCTGCTATTGTAGTGTTTTGTTTCATTCAGCCTTGTTTCAGATTTGTAGCTGTGTTTTCTCCAAATTTCGTCCAACTTTCAGAAGAATTAAGATGCTGCCTCTCATGCAAGAAACAACCAGCCCGACAAGGATGTCCAGCCATGCCTTCTCAAACAGTATGAGCTGAATATTCTCAGTAGGTTTTGTCTTCTGAGAACAACCACATGTTCCTGCCTTCACGCATCCACCATGAAAGATTTGCACAGCCACGTCTTCACTATGAACAACAATGTCTTCTGCCTGAAGTTTAGTTTGTTTTGTCCTTTTCCAGGTATCTTTCCAGAATAACGTTGAAGCCACTCAACCATGCAATGCTCGGCCTCTTCAGCCATGTTGCCAGCCTTGGTTTCACATTTTTAGTTTGTCTCATTTGCTTTGTAGTCATGTATTATGCTCACGTGTCTTAGTAGGGTTTTGTCCCTTTGTATTACATGTTGTTTTCATTTCTACGTGTTGTAAGTTTCATTTCCGTATTGTATTTTTCTAAGTAATGTAATCTGTCCTAAGGTCTCTTGTAAGTCAGCCATTCAGTCTATAAAATGGATGACAAGTAATCTCAGGAGGACAGGCTAAGTTGAACAACTAGGTAGAGTCGAATAGAGAGTTAGAAAGTTTTCTAAGTTTTTCTTTAGAGTGTCTACTAAAGTCTTGTATAGTGTCTACTGTAAATATTTTCCGAGCAATAATATGATAAGTGTTTTCCTTTCAATGGAGTTCTAAGCCTTTCATTTCTCTCTCCCGAAATCTTTTTGAATTCTCAAAAGAGTCTATGAACCCTGATAGTAATCCTATAACAACCATAGATGAGAGCAAGTACCATCCCTCGAGTGGCGAGTTAGAGGAAATGGAGAAGTACCCACTTAGCCAGGGAAGGTGCCTAGGGGAAAAGAGAAGTACTCATGAGCCGTGTCCAGGGGTAGGTGCTTGAACCCCGTTGCAACAACAAGTCGGATCTAAGCAGATGTTTTTGTCTAATGACCGATAACAATGTATCTATGAAGCTTTATTGATGAGATGCATCAATGGGAATTAAAAGTGACACAACGAAAGAGGTAGCTTTATTATTTTCTACAAATATTCATACAGTTCAACAGATTTGGAAACAAGGAAAAGAAAATGGATTTAGTGAATTAGTTGAAGTTGCTCCTAGGAAGATAAAAAATTGTGGGCATAAAATTATTTAAATTGATATTAACAACGTTCAAGAGATAAATTTCAACCAACGAACAACTATTTGATCTCTTGCTAATGTTTTGGGTACGAACAAAACTTCAGTGTCACAATGTTTGTCTTTGGGTATATTAAGGAGACACTGCAATTGTGTATGATTGAGATAATGAAAGCTTATGGATCTAACGAGTACAAAACTCCTCATATCAACAAAGAAAGATTGCAAAGAGAAGGACCCCTACTTGCTCAAATTTTTTATGATTCAACATTAGTCCATGATGTCCAACATCTTCTAGCTTCAAGGTTGAACATCACTTTGAGTATCTAAATTTATTATATGTGAGAATTTTTTACACATTTTGAGTATATAAATTTTTGTTTTCTAATGCAATGACAATGCTGAATGCAGGGACAGAAAATATTTCTTTTGAGACGGTAAGATCTAGCAAATATTTTCATTTCTCTTCTTGCAAATCATACCTAAGCTCATGAAATTTGATACTATAAATGTATGAACAATATTACTAGTCACAATGGAAGGCTACTTTAGTGTAGATTCTTTTTTTTTTCCTATATGTTATCTAAAAGGGAAATTCTTACTCGGTTTATTATATTTGCTTTCACCGACTCGGTTTGCCTGATTTTTTTAATGAGCAAATATGGAAATAACTTGCAGTAATCTATATTTGTATAAGGTTAGATAGGAAAATCAAGAAAATTATCTTCAGAAGAATAAACTTTCTCATTCTCTTCAAAAGCATCGTTTACTCCTCTCTCTATCTTTCTGTAGTTTTGTTGGTTAGATTTTATGGGGAATGAATAAATGGGGGAGCTCTATGTGGGACTCATGGATGGTTATATGTTCTTGTTGTGTGTTACATGGCCCATTTTTAAAACAGTGGCACAAACATTTTCATTGGTTTCCACTTCATTTCCTTTGGAAAATGTCGTGTGGGACAAAATCTTTGGCCAAGTAGCTTCCTATATGTCTGTCTCACAGGAATATATAAGAATGTAGTCAAGCCATTCTTTCCCATAAATACTTCGTTCGAATGTCTCTCCCATTTATTAGTAACAATATCAAATTGTCATTAAATTTTTAACCAAGTTATTGACGCAAAACGGAAACTCTGGTGGGAAAACAGAACCTCAACTGCAATCAACTTCAATCAAAAGTCTTTTACAGGAGAGGGCGAATCAAGAATAAACGACAATATTCTTGAGACACTATGATAATCGAATTTTATTGAATGAGAAAACTCAAAGCTTCAAAAACAACGAAGTCTGCCAAAACTCAAACAAAAATGGCAATAAATAAACCCTAAACCTAAAGTAGGAAAAATTACGAAAAGATCCCAAAAGTTTCTAAAAATTACAAAAAACTAGAAAATGGCCCAAATGTCCATCCAAATGACCCCGAATGGCCAAAAAATGGCTTTGGTCACAGATTTACTGTGAGTATTGCTCCCTGAACTGTCCTAGATCGACCCGTCAGATTTGAGCCAATTCTAACACTCCCACAACTTTTCAGTTTTTACGTTTCGGCCACAAAAACTTTTCCGATCAACTCCGATTGCCTTGAAACTTCTCCTGCAGCCTCTTGGACCTGCGTGGGCCTTCCTGAATATCTTCGTGGGCCAGCTCTGCGTCAGGCTCCCCCTCTTCAGAAGAGTTTGTCCTCAAACTCGGATTATCCCCATGAAAACGGGAAAGATGTTGGACGTTGAAAACATTAGAAATGCAGAGATCATCCAGAAGCTCAAGCCCATAAGCGTTGGGTCCCAACTTCTCCAAAACTTGACAAGGGCCGATCTTCCTATCTTTAAGTTTGTGATAGGTACCCATCGGAAATCGCTCCTTGGTCAATGTTATCCACATGAGATCCCCCACCTCGAATTGAACATCCCATCGAGCCTGGTCTGCCTCTTCTTTGTAACGTGTATAATTTTGCTCCAAGTTGGACTTCACCACAGCATGGACGGCCTGCAAATCCACAATGCGCTCCCTTACATTCTTAGACACCATCCCATCAGCGGGAAGTGCTAGGTCGATCGGACTCCTGGGATTTCTGCCATACAGAATCTGAAAAGGAGAGTATTGAGTAGATCTGTTAACTGAACAATTAAATTCAAACTCAATCTTGGGAAGGAGAGAAT
>JAOXNR010053986.1:0-13284 GCA_028571225.1 Parsonsia alboflavescens | reverse complement strand
TTGAATCTTCTCATCTCCTCATTTGGTAGCTTCCATGAATTACCCCATGCCATGTATGCTCCTTGATCTCCATCACTCCTTGAGAGGTTGACTTTTAGGTATTAAAGGTGTGGGGCCATTGGCCCAGTTGGGTTGACTACTGTCTGGGTCATACTCGTTTATGGTGACTTGTCCAGGTCCTACCCGTTTCACCCATCATAAGGTAATAATTCTTTTTCATATTTATGATTCTAATCAAATTTATAAGTGAGGAGGGAAGACAATGATACATGATAATATGGTAAAATATTAGTAAAATGCTTAATAATATGACAATAAAGACTAATATTGAGTGACAAAAAGATAGGTCAAATAACTTATATTTAGTGTAGACATTGAAAGCTACTCATATGAAGCACATTGAGAGCTTGAGCTTTGATTGCTTTCCTTGCCTCAAATTCAATTTGATATCCCGAAAGCTTGAGCGACCACTTCGTTGTCCTACTCGATAGCTCGGGTTTCTCCAGAGCTTGTTTTTGTGGGAGATTGGTTAATACTCTTGTCAAGTAATCTTCAAAATAGGGCTTAAGCTTCCTTGAGGTAATAACAATTAGGTACAGGAATTTTTGAGGTCTCAATATCTAATTTCAGGACCTCTGAGCAAATAGCTTATATGATAAATTGGAAATTGCAAACCTAACCTTTCTACCAGTAGCACTGAGCTGACTTCCTTCTCTGTTGCAGTTGGGTACATTAAAATTTCTCTTCCAATCTCAGAGAGACAAGCTGTGCTGGCTTCCCTAGAAAGTTTTTCAATTTGCCAAAAGTTGCTTGGAAATCTTCAGTCCACTGAACATCTTTCGGCTTCTTTATGACGTTGTTGAATTTTTCTATCCTTTGTCAACCATTTTGCTGATGAAGCGCCCCAAGGCCACCAACTTCCTTGTTAGACTTTTGACCTCTTTAATGTTTCTATTAGGTCCCATGTCTAATAGTGTTTTTATTTTATCAGGATCGGCATTGATGCCTCGTTCTGATATCATGAAGCCCAGGAATTTACCTGTCAAGACCCCGAAGGTACATTTCTTGGGGTTGAGCTTCATTTGAGTAGCTTTCAATGTCTAGAAGGTCTCCCTGATGTCTTCAATGAAGTATTCAAAGGTCTTGGACTTGATTACAATGTCATCCACATAGACCTTAATGTTCCTCTTGAGTTGGTTCTTGAAAACCTTGTGCATAGCTCGTTGGAATTCTGCCCCTACATTCTTCGAACTGAATGGCATCTTGGTGTAGCAATAGGTCCCAACCTCTGTTATAAATGAGGTCTTTTCCATATCTTTTATTGCCATTGGAATTTGGTGGTACCCTATGTAGGTGTCTACGAAACATAGCTAGTGGTAACCAGCTGTTGAGTCTACCATGTGATCAATGCGCAGGAGTGGGTATGAGTCCTTCTCACAATGTTTGTTTAGTGTGGTGAAATCCAAACTCATCCTCCACCCCCCTTCTTTCTTTGGCACAACCACTGGATTAGCTAGCCATTGTAGGTACACAACTACTTTTAAGATTCCAGTGATGAGAAGGGCTTGTTGTTTCGCTCTGGAATAAAGGTCCTTTTCTTTTTCTTCATTGGTTTGACTCTCGGTTTGAGCCCGACCTTGTGCTTTGTGATTCTCTTGTCAATGACTTCAAGATCAACTGGTTGCCAGGTGAAGACTTTCAAATATTGTTGTAGGGAGTTAAATAGCTTCCCTTTAATTTTGGAATTCTAGGGAATTTTAGGTTGAGAAAAACTTTTTATCCTCTGTTGGCTGTTCGGATTTTGAATTCATCATTTCCCTTTAGAAGGGCAATGCAATCTCCCTGCTTAGGTCCTATGTAGGTCTTTGCAGTACCTTTAGCAAGGTAACATTCTACAGCTAGCTGTTTATCTCCTTCCAAGACGATGCAAGCTTCTCCGACTTGGATCTTCATGCAGTATCTCAGCAAGGAGATCTTTGCTTTTAGATCCATGACGCAATTCTGATGCAGGATGATTTTTGGATCGTTCGCAATTATCTGACAACAACTAAATAGGAAAAGAAAATGGATGTTTTGCGTGATCACTCACGATTTTGGCCTAACTTGAATTGCAATTCAAAACCATAAGTAAAGAGAAAGAAAAGGAATTTCGATTCCTGGAATAATGTTGAAAAACAAAGCTTCTTTAAGATCACGACAAAATGAAATATTTATAATCTAAATCTATCCTAAACCCAATCAGAATTAATTAAAAGAATCCTAATCAGATTTAAATAAAAGAATCCTAATCTGATTCATAAATAATAAAAAAAAACAACAAAATTACATAAATATCCCTAAAATATAATTAAATTCAAAAAACATAAAAAATGCCCGAAAACCCATCAAGATGGTCCCGGATGGCCGAAAAAAGTCATAGATCATAGCATAGGTATGCGTATTGCTCATTGGGCTGTCTCCAGTAGCATAGTCAAGTCTTAGCCTATTCCGAGACAATTGGTTGGCTTGCACCCCGAGGTAGAGGATCCGCATCAGTCCTTGAGTTGGATCGGTTTGGATATCCACAACATACTCCCCTTCCTCTGAAAAGCTTATCCTCAAGCTTGAATTCGCACCTGACAAGGATTCCTTTTCCTCATCATATACTAAATAATTCAGCTTTGCTCCTCCTAGTTTATCACTCACGAATGCAACTGGTCTTCCGTTTTGGCTAAGTTCTCCTCCAATCCTCGTTGTTGAAGCATCACAAGTGACTTTGAAAAGCTTGTCGAAATCCAGAGGAATCTCATCTTCGGCCACAACATACCCTAGAAATATGTGTTTGTACTCTTCATAAAAATCTTCAATCTCATAATCTACATCAAATTGTTGAAGCTTTAGCTGTACTTTATGGGCCTTCGAGGCGGACTGTGATGTGGGCCCATACTGGAGCAGCTTGAGAGACCTAGATGGTTCCGACACTGGAGGCTCTAGGAACATAGATGGGGTTTTAAAATCGTCACCGTCGTCATCCTCCTGATTTCCATGACAAGCAGGTCCACCTGTAGGTATTTCAGCTAATTAGGAATTTCCATTCAGTGACAGATTGAGAACTGACTCTTGCTAGGGCTACGCATCAAGGTGAAAATCGATCTCCTTGGATCGGTACATCTTCAACATTGCAGACTTGCAATTTTTCAACGCCGTCAATACCTCCACGTTCTTGTCCAGGTTGAAAATAATTTGGAGCTTCTAAACCTGCATTCAGGACCAGTAACAACTCCATCACATCATGAAGAGTAGGTTCTTTGTTGTTTCGCTCAATTCTGACAAACTTTTTGAAATTTTGACAAATTTTTGAAATTCTGATACGAATAAAGTTTATTTCGGATGAACAGTAAAAATCAATGAACAGTACTTTCGGAAAACAATCAGCAGTCGCGACATAGTGAACATTTTGAAAAATGATGAACAGTGACAAACAGTAGCGGTGAATAGTAGCAAAACAGTAATGGTGAACAGCGTCGAGGAACAATGTGGCGACAAGAATTTCGGAAAACTTTCGGAAACTCTAGCTTTGGATGATCTAAAATCAAGGCTCTGATACCAAGTTGATGCAGGACGATTTTTGGTTCGTCCGCAATTATCTGACAACAACTGAACAAGAATAGAAAAGGGATGTTTTGCGCAAACACTCACGATTTTGGGATGTTTTGCATGATCACTCATGATTTTGGCCCAATTTGAATTGCAATTCAAAACCAAAAGTAAAGAGAAAGAAAAGTAATTTTGATTCCTGGAATAATGTCGAAAAACAAAGTTTCTTTAAGACTAAGACAAAACGAAATATTTATAACCTAAAGCTATCTTAAACCTAATCGGAATTAATTAAAAGAATCCTAATCAGATTTAATAAAAGAATCATCCGATTTAGAAATAATAAAAAAAAAACAACAAAATTACGGAAATATTCCTAAAATATAATTAAATTCGAAAAACATAAAAAGTGCCCGAAAACCCATCAAGATGGTCCCAGATAGCCGAAAAAAGTCAAAGGTCATTTCAAAGCAATGAGTATTGCTCATAGGGCCGCCTCCAATAGCCCAGTCAAGTTTTAACCCATTCCGAGACAATTGGGTTGACTTGCATCCCGAGGTAGAGGATCTGCATCAGTCCTTGAGTTGGATCGGTTCGGATGTCCACAACACCTTCCTTCCTAGAATTGCGCTATAAGTTCCAAGACCTCAGTAACCCCCTTGCCATCCACGTAGTTCGCCTTTGGAACCCGTAGAATTCCACCCGCATAGTTCGTGCTACCATTGAAGCTGCTCAGGGTGGTGTCTGACTTTTTTAGCAAGATTTTGTCTATCTTCATTTGGTCCAATGCCTTTTTGTTCATGACATTTACTGCACTTCCGATGTCAACCAGTATTTTGCGTATTAGGAAGTCTCCAATATGGAATGACACCGTTAGGGGCTCTGAATCTTCTCCTTGGGCTCGCTACAACCTCTTTTCTATGGCATTTATCTCCCATTGTGTGGAGCTATTGGAGGTGGGTTTGTGGGACCTGTGTTCCGTGCCAAAAACACTTGCAACTGGCCTTCCTTTACTAGCCTCTCAATCTCGCGCTTGAGGTTGAAGTATTTCTCTGTGAGATGGCCATGGTCCTTCTGGTAGTGGCCATGGTCCGACTGTGAGGTTGTGAAGGGAGTTGTCACTAGGTCTAGAATGGTCTTCCTCTTCTTATTTGAGGATCCTCCTTTATAATGACTTTCCTTCATGTCTCTTTCTGATGTCTACGGGCTTTTTGGAAGTCCTTTGTTGTCTTTCTTAGTGGTTGAGGCAAACTCAAGAATCTTCTCCTAGACTGTCGTTTCTTCAGCCTTTATGAACTTCTCAAGGAGTGTTTGTAGCTCCTTAATGGTTTTCACTGGCTCTTCTCCCAATCTGAGGGCAAAATATGCCTCTTGCAATCCTTGCTTGAAGGCAATGATATAGATGGTATCGTTCTTTTGCTCAATTTCTACTGCCTCGTCATTGAAGCGACTGTAATAACTTCTCGTGCTCTCACCATACTTCTGTTTGATATTGAACAGATCACTGATGTCTTTTTCACATCTCTTGCTACTCGGATAATTTTTCAGAAACAGCTCCTTTAGTTGTGTCCAACTCGAGATACCTGCCTTTGGAATTCCTTTGAACCAGAACTGTGCTTTCTTGGTCCGCGTGGACCGGATAGCCGGCATTTGACATGGTCAGGGTAATCAAATATTTCCATGTAGGAAACATATTCATCTATGTGTTGTAATGGTTCCCCTGCGCCGTCATAATTTGCCTCCATTTGTGGGGCTTTAAATCCTGGTGGCATCCGAGTAGTCCTAATGTTTTAGACAGATAGCGAAGGTTCCGATAGGTGCACACTGCTCTGTATCTCCTGCTTTCCTTTTCTCTCTTGATTGGCTGGGAGAGTGGCTCTAGTCAATGGATTTAGGGCTACCCTTTGAGCATCACTGTCTATCTTTTCGATCAGACTTCGTCGAGCTGGTATCCTTTCTCCAAGAGGAGTTCTCAGCGAGCTCTCTTGTTCTTCAGGGCCGGTCTCTTGTCTCTGGCCTCATGATATAGCAACTCAGTTGAGTCTGTCCTGTAGGTCATAATCCCTTCCATTGTTCAGGGTTTCTCTTAGGTCGGCCACAGATGGGACTCTCCCCCCTTGTGATCTTTCTTGTGTTCAACCTATCTCTCGACCTCTTCATCAGGCTAGAGGTCGTTCCTTGCTTTTGAAGGCTTGGACTGATTAGGCTGTGTGTGGCCCCGTTGATCTCGAGATGGTTGCGTCTCCTTCTAAGACAGTATAAGAGTGCGCCCTATTGCCACTTCTTTACCAGAGAGTCCTTCTAGGGTAGCCACCATGTTTTCTTTGAGGTCAGTTGGGATAATTGCTTGACTTCCCCCACATCTCTATGTTTTGGGGTTGTCGCCATTGTTGGTCTAGTTAGAGTGTCTCCATCCAGGCCTTTAATTCTCAAGCGGAGGGTTCACCTGGACCCTTCGGGATGGCGCAGACCGGGTCGGTCTTGGCTACTCCTATTGATTAACCAACCCTAGATAATTTTTATTGTCCTCCATTAGGGGCGGGTCTTCCGGCACTGTTTCTCTAGTGCGTAATTGCGTTTTGCCAAGTGGTTTACACTTGCATGGTGGCTGAAAGAGCTTTGATTGTGATTCTTGTTTATTTTTTGTATAGGGAAGAAAGCTAGGCTTTTAGAAGGCTTAATTCCCACAGAAGGCACCAGAAGTGTTAGAGCTCTGAAGTAGCCTCCAAGTCACCTCAAACCGCGATGACGTCTGTGATCACTACCTAGGAAGAAAAGGAATAGGTCACCGGAGTGGGCTATCCCCCAGGGAATAGCTCCGATGCCTAAGTCAGTATTCTGAGAGAGTAATCATGAGTAATTAACGCCAAAACACTGTGTCCTTTTCCGTCAACTGTCTATAATTTGAATATATATTAAATGAAGTAAGTTACGTCTTTGATCAGGACTCGTCAATTACCTGAGGATAATTGTGAGGTCATATCAATCCCCCCAATTGCTCCTAGAATTGTGGAGTTTGCCTAGGTTTGGATATCTTGCCATTCTTGTCTCTGGTCGAGGGCTACAAGCTCGCTAACGAAATTTAAACCAACTTCGCAACCAGCCAGCGGACGTTGAAGGTCTCGACTCTCTCTTCTGGGAGGTCGAGCTGAGTGATTATAAGCTCATGGAGGGTGTTAGGAGTCATGCACAGTTAGTTGTGGCATGAAAGATGTATGAAACGGATTGGAGCTCACCGGGTAGAAAGCCGTGGTCCAGTGAGACCTCCCCAAGCTTATTTTGGAGGCCAATGATCTGGGAGGTCGGTGTTAAGAGGTCATTGCCCACCTTTCCTCTTTGACTCGTGAGTCTAACTTTTAGGTATTAGAGGTTGGGGCTTGAGCCAATTTGGGTCGGTTTGTCCAGGTCATGCCCGTTTCTCCCACTTTCACCCTCTTTTAGGCCCAACGAGCATGAAGGTCATGGTGCCTAAATTACCATATTTAAGTCCGGACTTGTGAAGGATCGCTCATTCTCTGTAACGACTAGTTTTTGGAGGAGACTCACCTCATTAGTTTTGGTAGTTGCCTCCCTCCATTAGGAGACTTTTGAAGATTTTAGGATTTACCTAAACTCTCCTCTTGCTTGCGAAATCTCATCTCCCAGAATTTCCTTTGTGTTATACCTTCTGCTTTCTTCTCAAATCTCTTTCTTTCTCCGTCCTGTGAGTGACTCGAAGCCTAGAACAACTTACTTCTTAACTCCCCAGGAATTTAACGAGTGAGGTTTTTTTTTTCCCTTTACTGCTTTTTTGGAAAAAATTTCATCTCTTCTTTTGCTCGGGCAGAATATCTTTTGTATCTCTCCCTGAATCTTCTGCGTCTAGCACTCCCACTCTCCATTTCAAAGAAGTAGACCGTACTTTTTCCCCTGTAGACCTTGAGAATGGGGTATTTTATTTGCCTCCAATCTCTGTGAGGGCTCCCCGAGTGACTAGTAAGGTTTACCAGCCCTTAGAATTAGAGGTCTTTTCCACGTCCTCTTCCTTAGGACCCTCTGAGATCAATGGGGAGAGGGTTCTAGAGAAGGATGATATAGTCGCTATTGAGGAGTCCGTGCGTGTAGTAATCGCATTCATTACAATTTGCCACCTTTACCGAGTTCCAGTCTCCTTGGAGCTCTTTAGATGTTTCTTCAGGGTCAGTGTCTCCAAGGCACCAAAGAGTGCCACTGTAGGGTACCTTCAATTCAACCCAAGGTATAAGCTAGTAGGTCCTTTCCAGTCCTCTGTAGGGGATTGGAAAGATTCTTTATTCTTCACAAGGATTCCCAATAATCTGGTCCAGTTCGAGCCTTATCTGGACTGGAATATGAATAATACTTTTTTCAATGAGCTCCCTACCCTGACAAGTGAATAGGAGAGGCATAGGCCTTTTTGATTGACCTGGTCCGTTCTGATATTGTAAAGGTCGGGTGTATTCTATCAGCTTGTCCTGTCACTTTTCTTCACCTTGCTGGACTAAGGAGTCCAACAGACCGCGACTTCTAGTCTATCAAGAGAGCTATGGGGATTCCTCCTTTTGGTTGGGAGCTTCTCTATTTTTTCTTTGCTTTCAATAAGTTTGTTTCAACTCTTTCGTGTCCTAACACATTTTCCCTGTTTTGTTTTGACAACAATAAGGACCACTTCTTAGCTCCAAAGTCTACTTCTCCCCGAGCTACCCCCAGTAGTGCTGGTGGCACTACTGGTGCCTTTTCAGTTACTCCCCATGCTGCTCCCTCACGAACTATAGGGGGGTCTCCACTCATGATTCATATCCCTTAGTTTCGTGGCAAAAGATTGCAATGGCTGATCGAACTAGAACTGCTCTGAACAAGAGCGTCGATGCTGGTGATTTGCTAGCTTTTGAAAGGCCCGCAAAGATCTCCATTTCTTCTTCTTCCCCTTCTTCACAATCTACACTTCCAAAGATCGCCATTTCTTCTTCTTCCCCTTCTTCACAATCTACACCTCCAGAGAGGAGGACTCCTTCGAACTCCTCAAGAAAGGGAAAGGCTCCAATGACGTCATGGCCAAGGCTGGAGTTCAATGGCTATGCGACTGAGGAGGTCGTAGACACTTTGAAGAGGCTGAGGAATGCGTCCCTGGCCTCCCATATTGATGAGGGGACCACAAGGTGGGTCCTTGACCTTGCGATGGAGTCATCGGACTTATTGTTCCAATGGTTACACTCCCAATCATTCCAGATGAAGTGTGTGCCTCCTGTTGATCGGGAGATATGCCGATAAGTTACTGATGAGGAACTTGACAGATATACAACCTCCCTCCATACCACAGTATGTCTCTTTAATTTTTGTGTTTTTGTAGTTGATTCTGTTTCAACTTGTCTTTAATACTGACATACTTCTTTCCTTTTTGTAGAGCCATGTCTTCTCAGATGAACGGTTGAGGAGACAGGTAGAGAAGGCCAAAATGGATCAGGAGTTCTTCGCCCTGATCTCCAAGCTCCAAGATGAAAAGGCTCGCCTTGTGAAGGACAATGCTAAGCTCGCAGCCTCTGCTAAAAAGGCCAATGCCTCCTATATTGACATATTCAAAATTCTACAGGAGTGCAAGAAGAACACTGAAGAGGCCAGAGCTAAGAACATAACCATGTCTTCATCTTTTAGGGATGTTGTTTAGAAAAATGATCTGTTATTTGAGCTCAATAACAGGTAGAGGGACCATATCCAGGAGCCCGATTCTCGGCATGGGGACCTTCAGGGCATTTGTGACAAAGATGGTACCCTGTCCTTGACCAAGCTTGAAGGGATCTCAGCTTTCTAGGCCTACGTGGAGTCCATCCTCCGACCCCAGCTTCATGGGCTCTATGTGCATGTAGTTGACTAGCTTCAAGAGCTTAATGGGGATTTCAAGACTCATCCGGAAGTCCACAAGGGCTATACCACCTTTGATGTTGTAGCTCTCCTTCCTTGGGAGAAGGAAGACCCTGTTGTGACCTCTTAAGAGGAGGTCACCGCTGCTAAGGTCTTGGTAGAGGTTGGCTGAGCTCGTGAGGGCCCCTCTGGGAAGGGGAAGGAGCTAATGGAATTACCTATTGAGGTCGAGATTGCAGGGAGGGTGGTTCTAAATATCCCCCCTAAAGCATATGCTCATCCTGAACGTACAATTATCCATGGCTATGGAGACTTGATTACTCATTCCCACTTTCATCCCCTGTATGTTGATTTCAATGAGGTACTCGACCTCTTTCGAGCTACTCGTCTATATCCTTAGGTAGACCTCCATTTGACAATGTTGTTGATTACCTCACAGGTCCCTCAGATGTCGCTTGTGGAAAAGTAATTATGGATGAGAAGGCCTTGCCGAGCTCATTGGAGGCTGCCAAGTATGATGATGGAGAAGGCTGAGCTTGTAATAGAATAGGAACTTTTGTGGTCTTCCTTCATCATCTTTGTAATGTAGAATGCTCAACTTATAAGCTTATATTACTGTCTCCCTGTATTGGATATTTTTCTAGAGAGGTCTGTTTGTGGCCTCTCTCATTATATTAGCCAATTTCTCTCCAAGTGTCTTGTTTTTGCTTTAACACTTAGAACTTGCATAATAATCTGAACTTGCATTGAAACTCAAACAAATAAGATGAAATAAGATCTCAATAAGCTTTGAAATCTTATCTTTTATTTATGACTTGTCCAAATTAAATTGAAGAGGTGGCTGAGGTCTCCTCGCTACTCAGCGAGCTCCTTTCAGACAATTTCCTTGGCTGTGTAGCTAGTTTGCGAGGTCTAGAAAGTTCCCAGAAGCCGTAAGCATAGAATTTCTTTAGATGGAAAATATTCCAAGGTCTTAATAGTTGTCTTCCAAAGATATCAACGAGCTTATAGCTCCCTCATTTGTGGACTTCCTGGATTATGTAAGGTCCTTCCCAACTTTTTTGCGGTTTGGTCAGTTGTCTTTGTTTCCCAACATTTGACCTCTTGCGAACCATTCCCCCAACTATGAACTGTTTTTCTTTCACTTTTTTTTTTGTTGAAAAAAATTTGTGAATTGCCTTTTATATCTTCTATTGACTTCTATAACTTTATTTCTAACTTTTGAAGGAGGTCGAGGTTTGCCCTTCTCTCCCCATCATTTAAGACTGAATCATATTCAATCAGTCTCAGGGACTTCATTCTGACCTCGACTAGCATTATCGCCTTTGTACTAGAGCATGGACTGAATGGTGTTTCTCCAATAAATTTCCTAGGTATGGTTCTATTTGCCCATAGAATACTTGGAATTTCTTCTGGCCAGGAAGGTTAGCGACCTTCATTCTCGAGCTCGGTGAGTCTTTTCTTGAGACCTTCCAAAATGGTTCTGTTTGTAACTTCAGCCAGTCCATTCGCTTGGGGATAAGCTACAGAGGTCAACCTCTATTCGATATTTAAGTTTTCACGGAAAGCCTTGAATGGGTCATTGATGAATGTCGTCCATTGTCCGAGATAATAGCTTGGGAAATCCCGAATCTCCATACAATGTTCCTCCATACAAAGGACTAGACTTTTGGCGATGAAATTATTGCCATTAGCTCAGCTTCAACCTAGTTGGTGAAGTATTCTATGGCAATAATTAGGAATTGGACACCCCCACTCCTTTTGGGAAGGGTCCGAAAATGTTGATACGCCAGATGTCAAAAGGTACCGACACGTTGATGGATTGATACGTCGACGGTGGCACATGTGACTTGTTTCCATGCAATTTGCAGCTCATGCATTTTTGCATGACCTTCTCAATGTCTTAAACCATTAAAGGCCAGTAATACCTCTTCCTTAGTATTTTTTCGACAGCTTTTGCTCCTATGTGTGATCCACATATTCCACTATGTACTCCTTCAATGACATACTCTCCTTCTCCCTTACTTATTCATTTCAGTAATGGTCATGTGTACGACCTTCTACACACCTCGTCATCTCCTATCAGGACGTAGTGATGTGCTCTCTTTCGCACTTGGCGAGCTTTTTTGGAATCTTGTGGAATGTCTCCATCTTTGAGGAATTTGTAGATTAGATATCTCCAATTTGCCTGATCCTCTATAACCAAGTTCTCTTCTTGGTTTATGCTAGTCGCCATCTCTTAGTAGACTTTAGATAGTGCATCTGCTTTTGCATTTTGCTCTCTAGGTACTTGCTCGATGAGGAGATGCTCCAGTTTTGATGTTATATCTCTTATTCGTTTGAGATATTTGATCATGTTCTCATCTCTACGTTCGTATTCTCTGACAATCTGGTTGGCCATAACTTATGAATCAGTTTTAGCTTGCGATTTTTACACTTTCAGAGCTCTAAGGTGTCTTAGACCTGCTAAGATAGCTTCGTAGTCAGATTCGTTATTTGACGTTGGGAGTTGTACTTCACAGATTAAGGGATTCTCACTCCCTTAGGGCTAATCAGTACAATTCCCACACCTGAATTTTCCTTTTCTATGGTGCCATCTGTGTGCATGATCCAGATATTAATTTTATAAGCACTTGTGACCTCTTGTGGAACTCTTGTGCATTCATCCACAAAGTTTGAGAGAGCTTGGGCTTTGATTGCTTTCATTGACACAATTTCAATTTGATATCCCTAGAGCTGGAGTGACCACTTCATTTTCTTGCCCGGTAGCTCGGGTTTCTCTAGAGCTTGTTTTAGTGGCAGATTGGTTAATACTCTTATCGGGTAAGCTTCAAAATAGGGCTTAAGCTTCCTTAAGGTAATAACAATCAGGTAAAGGAATTTTTCAAGGTCTGAATATCTAATTTCACGACCTCTGAGCAAACGACTTATATAATAAATTGGAAATTACAAACTTGACCTTTCTACCAGTAGCACCGTGCCGACTACCTTCTTAACTGCAATTGGGTACATTAAAATTTCCTCTCCCTACCTCGAAGAGATAAGCTGTGGGGGCTTCCCCAGAAAGTCTTTCAATGTGCCAAAAGCTGCTTGGTAATCTTCGGTCCACTGAAAATCTTTGCACTTCTTTATGACGACGTAGAATTTCCCTCCTTTGTCAACCATTTTGCTGATGAAGCGCCCTAAGGCCGCCATCTTTCTTGCCAAAATTTTGACCTCTTAATGTTTTTGGGAGGTTCCATGTCTAACAGTGCTTTTATTTTATCAGGATTGGCATCAATCCCTCGTTTTGATATCACGAAGCCAAGGAATTTACTTGCGGAGACCCCAAAGGTACATTTCTTAAGGTTGAGCTTCATATGAGTAGCTTTCAATGTTTGGAAAGTCTCCCTAATGTCTTCAATGAAGTCTTCAGAGGTCTTGGACTTGATTACAATGTCGTCCATGTAAACCTCAATGTCCCTCCAGAGGTGGGCCTTGAAAACCTCGTGCATAACTCGCTAGAATTCTACCCCTACATTCTTTAGACCGAATGGCATCTTGGTGTAGTAGTAGGTTCTCGACCTCTGTCTAACCAGTCGTTGAGTCTACCATCTGATCAATGCTCAGTAATGGGTATGAGTCATTCTGGCAGTATTTGTCTAGTGTGGTGAAATCCAGACACATCCTCCACGACCCTTCTTTCTTGGGCACAACCACTAGATTGGCTAGCCATTCTGTGATGGAGATCAAGGAGCATACATGGCATGGGGTAACTCATGGAAGCTACCAAATCAGGAGATGAGAAGATTCAAGTTCAATTCTAAAGAAGATGGAGCTTCAAGGGATGATTCAATGAATGGAATGAAGATT
>JAOXNR010053985.1:0-13288 GCA_028571225.1 Parsonsia alboflavescens | reverse complement strand
GCATTGGAGAGTCCAAATGGCATCACCGTCCACTCAAACAATCCATCAGCCGTTTTGAAAGCCATCTTCCACTCATCTCCTGGTTTGATCCTTATCTGATGATATCCGCTCTTCAAGTTAATCTTTGAAAACACCGTCGCCCCACTAAGTTGATCCAGTATATCATCAAGTCTCGGAATTGGAAATCGATACTTGATGGTGATTCGTTTTATCGCACGGCTGTCTACGCACATTCTCCAACTTCCATCCTTCTTTGGCACCAACAAAGCTGGTACTGCGCAAGGACTGACACTCTCCCGAATGTACCCCTTTTCCAGCAACTCGGTCACTTGGGGCAGCAATTCCTCATGCTGTTGTGGAGATAGGCGGTAATGCACCTTGTTTGGTAGGACAGCTCCCGGAATCAAATCAATCTGGAGCTGAACATCACGCATTGGGTTTAATCCTAGTGGCAACTCCTCCGGTAGTAAGTCCTGGAACTCCATCAAGACTTCTTTCACCTTTTCTGGAATTTTCACCTCTTCCTTATGCTCTGCTAAACTTGCCACCGTGGTTGAAACCAATGCAAAACAAACCTCGGCTTCTTCGACCTCTGCCTCAAACTCCTTGCGAAGTACACAAATGATAGCTTTCTTTCCCTCTGCAAAAGAATCTGGCATTGGTTGCAATACCACCTTCTTGCCTCCTTTGTTAATAGTGTAGCAGTGCGTAAATCCATCATATGTCACCTTGTTGTCATACTGCCATGGTCGTCCTAGCAGTAGATGGGCGGCATCCATCGGCACCACATCACAATAAGTAACACATGTATGCTGCGGCCCAATCGAGAATTCTACCTTGCATCATTGATCTACCCGCACTTCTGTTTCTTTGTTCAACCATCCGAGTTTGTAGGGTTCGGTATGTGGCTCCGTCTGCAAATTTAGCTTCTTAACAGCTTCCTGCGAAATCATGTTTGCAGAACTTCCCGTGTCTATGATCACCTTGCAGACCTTCCCTCCACTGGTACAATGGGTACTGAAAATATTCCGACATCGCCAATCCTCATCTGCCCGGGGAGCTAACCAAATTCGGTGCAGAACTAGGCTCTCTCCTCTTACATCCTCTGGTGCTACGATGTATTCTTTCCCCTCTGCCACCTGAGCATCTTCGAACTCTCTGATATCCTCTGCGAATCCTTCCTGGATCAATAATTACGACTTTAGCCGGGGACATTCATAAGCATAATGTCCCTTCTGCTGGCACCGGTGGCAGACGATATTCGCTCTGTTAACCGGTGGTCGAGTCTGTTGCGGCCCTGGCCCATGGCTCGTCTGCCCTGAATTTCATCCCTGTTGAATAGACGGATTGACAACCTTTGACGAAGAAGTTGACCCTGGGCTGTTTGCCGTCGGATTTCGCTGAGGAGTAGGGTACCCTCCGCCAAAAGTTACTCCCCTATTACTAGCTCGCGTCAAGCTCTCTTCCACGACTGTCACCTTTGTCTGAATATCCGTAACGTTACTAAAGGAATGCACCTGCAGGGTGTCCTGGATGGCTGTTCGGAGGCCATGTAAATAACGGGCTACCAGTTGCTCCTGTGTCTCACGGAGCTGATTTCGTGCTACCAGTCGGTAAAATTCCAATGTATAATCGTTTATACTTTTCGGCCCTTGTGTCAAACTCTGTAAATTTCAAAACAAGGTCTGACGATAATTGAATGGTAAAAACTCCTGCCGCATCTCTCGCTTCAGTTCGTTCCAATCGGCCAAAACAGGCATCCCATCCAAATATCGCTGATACAGAAAAGACTGCCACCATGCTGCATCTCTATCCTTGAATCTGATAGCGACTAGCCCTACCTTCTTATCTTCAGGGACTTCCCTTAACGAAAACAATTCATCCACTGTGCTCAACCAATCCAAAAATTCTTCAGGCGCCAAACTCTTGGTAAACTGCGGAATCTCAAGTTTAATTCCAGAATCCCATCGCGGCATATGATCAACCCTAGCTGCCACCCCTGGATTCCCACCGCCACACCTATCGACGACTTCACCGCAGCCGCTGCCACCGCGCGTGACTAGCCTTCCCGCGGGCTGTTCAACGTTCTGATCTGCTGGCGGATTCGTGACTGTCATCCTCTGTAGCATCTGCTGAAGAATTTGCATCTGCTGGTCTTATCGCTACTCCTAGCGATCCTGACGCTCAATAAGTCGCTGCATATCTCGTTCGCGTTCTTCGCTGCTGCTGTGCAATTCCTCCAAAATCGCGGCAATGGATGGATCAACTCCTGACGTTGGCGATCTGGGCTCTGATACCAATTGACGGAAAATGGAAACAATGGGGATTTATAGAACCTCAACTGTAATCAACTTGACTCGAAAGTCTTTTACAGGAAAGGGCGAATTAAGAATAAAACGGCAATATTCTTGAGACACTATGAGAAACGAATTTTATTGCTAGAAAACTCAAAACTTCGGCAAAACAATAATGTCATTCTAAACAAAGAAAAATCGGTATTAAATAAACCCTAGAACAAAAATTAGAAAATTACGAAGACCCCTAAAGTTTCTAAAAGGCCCAAAAGTCCATCCAGATGACCCCGGATGGCCGAAAAATGGCTTTGATCACGGCATAGCATTGAGTATTGATCCCTTGACAGTTCCAGATCGACCTGAAAAATTTGAGCCCATTATGACGCCCTCGCAACTTTTCAGTTCTTACGTTTCGACACCAGAAACTTTTCTGATCATCTCCGTTTGCTTTGGAACTTCTCCTGCAGTCTCTTGGACCTACGTGGGCCCTCTTGAATATTTTTGTCGGCCAACTCTGCATCAAAACTTTAGTTTTGCAGGGGGGAAGAAATAAGGATTTTTAGATTCCAGAGGGATGACAGAGAGAGAGGAGGGAGAGAATACATTACTATCCCAGAGTCAGTCTCTATAGAGGAATCAATCCCTCTTCTTATGACTCCATATAACATTTCCAAAAAGATTGGATCTTTTCCTCCAATTATCAAATCCATTCGGCAGTTACTCCGATCTACTGTCCCAAAGATGAAGGAGTATGTCCAGTTTACCAAGCTAGACCGGTGCAACATTCCATACTCCTCCAGAAAGCAGTATGTTACCCTTAACATACTCCCAGAGATGATAGCACAATGGAGAGCCGAAGGTTAAGCACACCTTCACATTGGTGGCGTCAGATTTGTTCTGACTTATGGTGACAGGAAAGGCCACCTAGTCACTACTCGAATTGCACTCTTGGATTCGAGATTATTCAGCTATGGGTCGGCAGTTATTGGCACGTAATCACAAAGCTCAACTCGGGAAGTTTAGTCTTAACACTGTTCCCAAACTATTCCAAGACCCAAACCTGTGCACAGCCTTGAAAGTTCAACTTCAACTCACCGGCACATCTCTCACTCCTACCTCGATGATGGTGACCTTGCAGCATCAGATGGTTTATCAGCTCCAGAATCATGCCCTTGATCTACACGACAGTGGATCTCTAGATGCATTAATGATCTTGGCAGATTCAGCCACTGTAGTCCCCACCTTGGTCGAAATTCCAAGGCAAATTAGAAAGGAAGATCACCAGAAGCTTATTCCCATAGAATGGATTACCAACTACAAGAATCTTCACCGACAAGAAGAACCAATCCAAGCCATAGTCTTGGGCTTCCAAAGGCTACTTGACGGACAAGTCCAAACTTCTTTCAGAGTTCCTCCAAAGGAAGAATCTGGATAGATCTTCACACAATTAATGCTCAGGCCATATGACCCAGGAGACCAAAGCATGCAGAAGAGGGTGCCAATATCCTCTTTCAACCGTTAGGCTAAGCCTAACTATACATCTCACATCAACAGCCACTTCATATGGGATGTCCCTGGCTCTGGTCTTTGTGACCCAGAATGCTCGTGTGAAGAAGATGACTAAGAAGAGGAAGATGAAGCTCCCAAGAGAAGGAGATGCTCCAAGAAGAAATCCGGTGCATGTTCAAGCAGACATCCTCCACTTGATGATGATGAAGGCAAACCGACGGCAATACCAGTTTCAAGGCCTTTTACTGGCTTTGATGATTTCTACAGCCCTCATCCTAGATGATTGGCCTTATTGCCTATGGCCATGGTGAATCGTCTATCCGTCTATCCGTCCATCAAGAAGATATTAAGAAAGATGACGGGGTACCACGAGCCATCCTCTTGCCGTAAGAAGTCAACAAGAATCACTTCAAGCAAGTTAACTCCGATCCCATGCATGACGAACAGACCCTCAAGGAGTTCCTATGCTTCAGACTTTGCACCCTTGGAAAGAAGAGAGAACGAGCTATACAGACGAACCTCCCAACCATACATATCTCAGAAGGCAATCGATGAATACGGGAGATATGTTCCTCTCAATCTGGCAGAAGACAACTGGAAAATTATGAATTTGATGAGAAACGCCATGAGATCCGAGACTTGAAAAGACAACTGGAAAATTATGAGATGAGAAAGTCTCAAACTGCTCCGGCTTCATTATCTCCGTGACAAGGCTTCTCCATGCTCGGCATTCCCAACAATCGTCCAACGTTCCACACGGCAACTCCACTCTTTGGTGGACCATTCGTTTCTACCTTGAGCCAAAAAGATTGTTGACTACAGCATGCTAGACCCGGACTTTTGGGTTAATTCAGCGAAAGAACATCCATAAGTTCCTCTGACAGCAAAGAAGAAGCATTCATGCCCAACTGCACAAAAATTTCGTAACATGTTAGCTATTGATAAAAATTTGCCAGTAGTGTCTAAAATAGCAAACATATTAGTAATAGGAGTAAAAGGTTTTAAGTGATGTCTGTATCGGATGCCATGAGGAAAGACTCAGAGTCTTTCAGCTTTTGCGTAAACATCCCAACCAATCAGAACATCTTTACCGTGAAGTTTATTCATGAAAACTTTAATCCAAATTATGCAATCAGGAAAAAAATTTATTCCAACTGGATGTTTTGAAATGAGACTGCCCTGGAAAATTTCTCCGTTCGCTACCTGGAACTGGGCGTCGGTATTTGTCCAAAATTTTGGTGGCAGAATTTCTAGACTCATCATCGTCTTCATGGCTCCTATGCCTAAGATTCCAATTGCTTTGTCTGGTTTCGTGTACTTAGACGTTAACAAGGAGAACTGTCATAAGGAGGACAAACATCAGTTAAGGAATTAATATTTGAAACTTCAGTATGATTAAAAACTGGTAAACATGATTTTAGTTTAGAATCATTCTCAGAAGCTTCAAACTCAGAATCTGTAATTCCAATGGCAAAGGTAGTATCCTGGTCGGGATGGCTTTGCACGGAGAACACTGATTCAACATCAGATTCTAGATGGTCCACCATTAATTGAGAGACAAGCTTCGAAGCTTTGGCTCTTTTGTTAGGACAATTCCTTGCGAAGTGACCTTTCTTTTTGCAGAAGTAGCATCTGTCTGTCTTCCGTTTGATTGGTGCTTTCCATATGAAGTATTTAAGTTTTTTCTTTGATTTGTACTTCTTCTGCTTCGAAGGTCTGTTCTTCGTGACCTTGCCCCTGCAGTTGCATTTCTTTGACTTGGGGCACCCATTCTCATAGTTCCTGTTGTAGATCTTCTAGAGCTTCTTCTTTCCGTGGAAGAAATTCTCCATGACTTTTCTCCTTTCACAGAGCTTCTCGAGACATGTGAATGTAGCTTGGTGGATTTCTGCAAGTCCAAGATTCGCCAGAGTGCTTCCTGAGAGCTCAATCATTTTGTACAACTCTGGTTAAATCTCTTCTGGAAGTGAGGAGATGTACACCTGTTTGAGATTTGGGTCTTTCATTCCACTGAGGCGCTAATAGATTTCTAGCATTCTTTTGTGGTGCCTATTGATGTCCTTAGGCCTCAAAGAACAACATTTCATCTTGAAAAAGTTTGTTCTCGCCTATTTGATCTTAAGAGAATAGTCACCTACAAATTCTTTAAATATCACATTAATCTAAAAATCCAAAGAACTTGTAACCAATAAGTTCCTGTTAATGGCATCTAAAGATATAAACCAATCATGTAATGTGCCAACAGATCTACTAAAAAACTCAGAGAGGATATGGTTAAGAGATAATCCCTTTAACAATTGTGTATAAACCCAGGTTGACATTTCTTGGAACCTTTCACGTCTGTTGCTAACATGAATGTCATCAAAGGTGAAACAAGTTGTCTTTGAAGGTTTCTCCGGAGGAGCTGGTTGTGGAGATGGTGGTCGGTTATCTCCCATGGACTCATCATCCGTATCTTCTTCGTGGCTGTGATGGACTTCAGCATATATGTGGTCGATCCTGAGGGTCCTCGGGTAGTCATGAGGATCCTTGAAATGTCCATCTTTTCTTCTCCGGATTCAGTAGACTCGAAAAATCTTTCTTAGGATGTTTCAGACATTGATTTGACGTTAAAGTCTTTAGAGGGTGTTGAAATGTCATCAGACACTGGATCTTCATTTGGGTGTTTGAAGGCTATTGAAACTTCATTTGACACTGGATCTTCATTTGAATCTTTGGATGGTGTTGAAGTTTCATCAGACATGTAGTCTTCCTTGGAAGTTGTTAGGATTTGATCTGCTTGGAATGACACCGTTAGTTGTGGAGGATGATTCATCATGGTCGGATTAGATTGCCCTGTGGAGCTTGTCGAGATGGTCAAATCAGGCTGCTTTGTTTAGGCTATTGGAAAAGCCAGATCAGGTTGTTTGGCTGGAATAGGTTCTTGTTGGACCGAGGCTTTAAACTATTCTTTTCTTGGAGATTGACATTGGACTTCATCTGATTAGACAGGTGCCTTCTCCTTGTCTTTGCAAGAATGTCTGGAGTTTTCTGGTCGGAAGGCTTCAGTCTGAGTAGTTGGGCATAAATGCTTCTTCTTTGTTGTCGGAGGAACATGTGGAAGTTCTTTCGCCTAATTAACCCAAAAGTCTGGGTCTGGCATGCTGTAGTCAATAATCATTTCGGCTCGAGGTAGAATCGAACTCAGTGGTCCACCAAAGAATGGAGTGGGAGTGTGGAACGTCGGACGATTTTTGGGAATGTGGAGCATGGAGAAGCCTTGTGATAGAGATAATGAAGCCGGAGCAGTCTGAGACTTTCTCATCGCATAATTTTCAACTCTAGGATCTCATGGTGTTTCTCGTCAAATTCACCGCAATAAGTGGTGCCGGTCCGGATCATCTCTTTGAGGTCTCGATTAAGAATGTTGTATCTGTTTACCATGTCAAGGTAGAGCTTCTCTACGTGGTCAATATTCTTCTCAACTTGGTTGACTCGATAATCAATTCAGGTTAGGACATGATTCTGGGTGATGGCGTTGTCAGTCTGCCAGTTGAGGACTTCTTCTGGCTGATTGAGAGGAGCATGTCTCCCATATTCATCGATTGTCTTTTGAAATATGTAAGGTTGGGAGGTTCGTCTGTTTGTCTCATTCTCTCTTCTTTCCAAGGGTGGAAAGTCTGAAGCATAGGAACTCCTTGAAGGTCGGTTCATCATGCACAGGATCGGAGTTGACCTGCTTGGAGTGAATTTTGTTGACTTCTTGCGGCAAGAGTATGGCTCGTGGTACTCCGTTGTCTTTCTTAAGATTTTCTTGATGGATGGATAGACGGATGGAGGATTCTCCTTGGCCATAAGCAGCAAGGCCAATCTTCTAGGATGAGGGCTGTGGAAAGCTTCAAAGCTAGTAAAAGGCCTTGAAACTGGTATTGCCGTCGGTTTGCCTTCATCATCATCAGGTGGAGGACGTTTGGTTGAACACCCACCGAATTTCTTCTTTGACCGTCTCCTTCTCTTGGGAGCCTCATCTTCCTCTTCTCATTTGTCTTCTTCACACGAACATTCCGGGTCACAAAGACCAGAGCCAGGGACATCCCATATGAAATGGCCGTTGATGTGAGATGTGTGTCTAGGCTCATCCGAGTGGTCGACAGAGGATATCGGTACTCTCTTCCTCATGCTTTGGTCTCCTGGGTCATATGGCCTGAGCATTAATTATGTGAAGATCTATCCGGATTCTTCCTTCGGAGGAACTCTGAAAGAAGTTTGGACTAGTCCGTCAGGTAGCCTTTGGAATTTCAAGACTGTGGCTTGGACTGGTTCTTGCTGTCCGTGAAGATTCTCGTAGTTGGTAATCCATTCTATGGGCGTGAGCTTCTGGAGATCTTCCCTTCTGATTTACCTTGGAATTTCGACCAAGGTGGGGACTTTAGTGACTGAATTTGCCAAGATCATTAAGGCATCTGGTGATCCACTGTTGTGCAGATCAAGGGCATGATTCTGGAGCCAATGAACCATCTGATGATGCACAGATCATTAAGGCATCTAGAGATCCACTGTTGTGTAGATCAAGGGCATGATTCCGGAGACGATAAACCATCTGATGATGCAAAGTCACCATCATTGAGGTAGGAGTGAAAGATGTGCCGGTGAGTTGAAGTTGAACTTTCAAGGATGTGTACAAGTTCTGGTGTTGGAGAGATATGGCATAGTTTGGGAATAGTGTTAAGATAACACTACCCGAGTTGAGCATTGTGATTACGTTGCCAAAAACCGCCTGCTCGTAGCTGAGTAATCTCGAATCTAGGAGTGCAATTCGAGCAGTGACTGGGTGGCCTTTTCTGCCGCCATAAGCCAGAACAAGTGTGACGCCACCGATGTGAAGGTATGCGTAACCTTCGACTCTCCATTGTGCTATCATCTCTGGGAGTATGTTAAGGGTAACATACTACTCTTTGGAGGAGTACGGAATTTCGCACTGGTCTAGCTTGGAAGACTGGACATACTCCTTCATCTTTGGGACTGTTGATCTGAGTAACTGCCGGATGGATTTGATACTTGGAGGAAAAGATCCTGTCTTTTTGTAAATGTTATATGGACTCATAAGAGAAGGGACTGATTCCTCTACAGAGAGCAACTCCGAGATAGTAGTGTATTCTACTAGGTTACCTATATTTGCAGAATGTAAAGAACGTTTAGGTAGAGACAAGAACTGGAAATATTTACGAGCTGAGAACTGGAACTAGGACTCGAAGTGTTTTCCATGACTGTTTCCTTCCTCTCCCTACTCTCTCTCTGTCATCCCTCTGGAATGTAAAAATCCTTATTTCTTCCCCCCTACAAAACGAAAGTTTGCATACCGGAACGCTGCATTCCAGCTCTGAAACCGGTGGCTGCACGCTGGCTGCCTACTGTAGCAGATTCGACCACTGGATCACTGGACAGCCTCCAAATCTGTCCGACTGTGTAAGCCATGTCTAAACATAACCGTTAGCTCCGGAGTACTGTACGCTGGAGAAAAAAAAATGCTGTTGTCTTTTGCTGTGAGCACCGAAGCGCTGGGTTTCTGCAAGCTGGAGAAGAGACCACAGCCTTTGCCGCCTTGCCACTGGGGGCCTGCAGGCGATCATGGCTGAGCGCTTGGAAGCTGAGCCTGGCCGCAAGTGGGTTGCCTTGGTTGAGTAGCAGAAACTCCAGATCTTCTCCACTCTGGTGATCTTCAAGCGACATTCAGATGACTGCTCCGGCAGTCACTAAAAAACAGACTAGTTTTTCTTTTTTTTTTTTTTTATAGTCGGCATTGGTACTGATATGCAGATCCAGAATATTTTAGGAAAATAAAATAAAATAATTTTAAAAAAATCCTATACCTCTATCCACGAGGTTTACAAAAATTTCATTAACTATACATTCTCCTATGCCTCCACTCACAAGGCGTACAAAAAAAAAAAAAAATTTAATTAGAGTCTTTTGAGGCCATTAATAAACAAATAATATAACATGCAGATTTAGCCACCCTAAATAATAGAAAATAGGTATCATTCTCACTGTGAACCTGCTCTGATACCACTTGAAAGGGGAATAAACCTCGAATCGACAGAGAAACGAGATCCAAATCCAAAGAAAAAGTGTTTCACACATGAGAATGAATGCATACATTTTGATTTTCTGAAGCTACAAATCTGTCTAATGAATTAATGAGATCTACTAGGCTTAAAGTCTTTTAATCTATTCCCTATGATCAATTTTGGTGAACAGACGGGAATAGGAAAAGAGAAATCTTTTCGTCCTGAGTGGCGGCTGTGGAAAAAAACAACCGACGTACTGGAATTTTCTTTTCAGAAAATCACGTATTTGATGCAGAGAGTATAAGCTAAGAATGTTCTACTCAACCGTATTGGAGAGTACAGGTTCAGCAGAGATAAGATATTTTTACCACAATAATAATATCTTTTTTGGAGTACTTGATTATAGCAAATGTGCTATACTCAAGGTAATGAGTCTGGTAGATTGGGGAATGGACCCTTTCAAAACCAGAACAGTCAATAATAAATTGGCTGATACACCTGATGGACATACCTATCAGTACAATTATTGGGATTACATTGATGCATGAACAAATACATTCTATTATAAGAAACCCAAGAAGAAGGACTCTTGCTTCTTCCAGTTTGGGAAAGAATTCTTTTGCAAAACAAAAAACCATTCCTTTGTGGTTTTCTAATTGGTGGAGTAAAGAAGGACCGTGTGTCGTTACATGAACAAATTAAACCTATCTACCAAAACTAATGCAGTTAGGGCAAGTAGGGTCGAACCCACAAGGAATTGAATTTCCGTTTAAAGATAACCAATTAATAAGTAACAAAAAGGGGACTTTTTGAAAGAGTTTATAAAGTAAAATCAAACAAAGAAGCTAAATTTAAAAAGAGAATATAGATGAGAAAGCTGTTAACAAGAAACAATCTGTAGGTCAATTGCTAAAAAGTTAATCATCGATCAAACAACACAATTAAGTAGTTGATTTTAAAATTCGTCTTAGCTCTCAAATTCCTATCCATTAAACAGATCTACTTCTCATAGCGAGAAATAAAATCCCTAATCTAATCAATTAAACTTATATCGTACCGAACTATAAATTTAATCAACTAAATTGCATAAGCATGAAGGCATCACCAACGTGAAATCGCACAAGCAAAGTAGCTTTAATTCATGCAATTTGATTCATACAATTCTCTATCGTCAAATAAAGTTGTTAGTCAAACCTAATTCAAACAATAGTTGCTACCTATGGATTTATCAATCTTACAGATAATATTTAAACCCTAGCAGTATAATCATGTAAATTAATCTAGGTGATCAGTCTAAATTAATGAACGTAATTAATAAGATTAAAACTAGAATTGCACAAATACTTAATAATAAAGACCAAATGTTTAGTAGAAAACAAACCAAATCTCATAACCTCATAACAAAATAACCTACTTCATATTCTTGTTGACAAAAGACAACTACTCACAAGACATGATTAATAAAATCGAAAAATACATAAGAAAAGAGGAAGATAAAATCTGCCCTTTGTCTTTGGAATTCCTCTGAAGATCAATCTTGAGTTGTTGTGTTGTGTCTCTAAGACTATGAAAAAAGGCCTATTTATAGGAATAAAAGACTCCTCAATAAGTAGTTACCTAAAAGGATTTTAATAATAAATTAGAAATCTATTACAAAACGAAGTAATTTCTAAAAAAAAAATCAAATCCTAAGAAAACTGAAAGTCTTTGCCATGGCCCATGGTCAACGCCATTGGCCAATCCTTAGTCCTCAACTTTAATTCGATAAACAGTGAAAACGGTGAACAGTACGCCGAAACAGTGACTATGAACAGTCCCCCCGATGAACAATGCAGTGACAATAATTTCAGAAAATCTTGAGCATTTTTCAAAAAATATATTCCTACTAACAAAAATCAAGCATAGGGAAGTAAAACACATCTAAAACAACATAATTAAGCTAAGTTATATAAGATAATGACATAAAAAGAACATAAAACTTAGCATATTTATGTATAAATCAAATACCAGTATACACCATGGATTGAGAACCATCCAGTTCTCCAAAGAATCTGTCAAATAATGATTGGCCAGTGTGTAATGTATTATTATGCAGAATTTACAATTCCCTGAATATGGAAATGGGGATTGGATGTTTTAGAAAACAAGTTGGAAATACCCTTCTTAGTGCGAACTTTTCATTTCAGATGGTGGTTGCAATGGTCTACAGACAGACCAGTTCAAGAAATTAAGGCCAAGGTTGATGAATATACTCAATATCAGCCAACTTCGGAGAAAAATGCTCCTAGTAAATATGATTTAAAGGAGATTAAATCATATTTTGAGAAGAAATATCCTTCTCTAGGCCCAGAAGAAAGTATGGTAAGTGCATACAGCATATGAAAGACCAATTTTGCAGCACTTTCTCAAGCATCCAACGATCAGATAGGATGTCAATAACTTCAGATGAGGAGTTATTTCAGGACAGTCAGCTGCCGGAAGAACCAGATCCGAAAGATTTGGTAAAGACATTAGAAGAACACTGGACAGATATTATCCAGTGCACACAGTCCAAGACTAACAAGGACAAGGGAAAAGGAAATATGACATAAAGATAAATTGATGTCATTCCATCAATTAGGAAAAGAGAATATAATCTCTTTCAGTCAGATAGGACATCTAGTGGCAATCATGTCTGCCACCGCCTTACTTTTTCATTTTGGACCATTTGTGAGTGGGTCCTCTTTTCCACTTATTTTGGCCACTTGTATTATTAGGCCAGCTTTTCCTTTTTAATTCTTGGTCACCCACATTATGTTGTCGACTTTCTGTGTAACTACTTTGTATTTCCGGATTCCATATGTTCTGAATCCGTTATTGTTTAGGTTTCAAATCCAGTTTTCAAGTCCGGATTTCGTCTATATATAGGTTTGTAGTTTCATTTGGAAAAGGCAGGTTTTTAGAACCACTTCTCTCTATCACTTGCAATATCCTCTCTCTAAATAAGATTTTCAGCTTTTAAATGTAAGTTTAATCTTGTTTTTCAAGTCATTGCTTTTATTGCTTTCCTGCATTCCTTTTTCGATCCTTTACTAATTTTGTATCACAACGATGATTGGCTAAACTTATTTATTGCTTGTTGTTTCTAGTCCTAAAAGGTTTTGATTATCACAGATGAATATTTTATTCTAGTTATTATATCTTCAAAATGTTTTGTTTATATTAAGCAAATTTTGTGATGGGCATTCATGCTTGATAATAAGTAGGGATGGCAAAATGATCTGACCCGATGGATACCTGACCTGACCTGATCTGTTTGGGGCGGGTTTTACTTGACCTGTTTAAGGATGGGGCAGGTATGGGTTTTATAAAGGAGACCCGTGCACAGGTCAGGTCGGGCCTGGGGTTGGCCAGTGACCTGACCCGCCCTGTTTAATATACACATTTTATAATTATATT
>JAOXNR010053984.1:0-13290 GCA_028571225.1 Parsonsia alboflavescens | reverse complement strand
TATATGTATCAGAGGCCTTGAACAACTGAAATTAGTTTATGTGGCCTAGGTGTTTTCAGGGCTGGGCCTTTTGACTGGTCTTGTGGTAGCATCTATGTGAAAGCAAATTCAAAATTTCTTACATTAAGAAGGGTAGTACTGAAACTTACGAAATTATGTATGTACATTTTGGAAATAGGACATTTATCATTTGACATCTTAAGATAGAAGTGGACATTGAATTTTGGTGGGCTTATCATTTTCTTTGGTTCGGATTTCACAGACCTTAGCTAAAGAACACAATTGTTTCACATGGTGCCTTAGATTTAAGCACTACAAGGTCAGGCACAAAGAAGAAAGAAAAAAGCAGGAATTTTTACTTACCTGGAACCAGCAAGTAAACCATTGAATTCGGCAACCTGTGTAGGCCATGCCTGACACAAGGAAATTCAACTAAACAAAAATTCATTGCTAGCAAGGAAAAACTAGTCAAACATCAGCCAATCTTACCTAATATCGTCAAGAATTTCCACAAATCTTTCAGTACCATCTTCCACAGGGGGCATATGTGGATCACATTGCATCCAACCAATGTCATCAGCTGAGCCACGAACTGTTTTCCTTACTCGTTCGACAATTCTGAGAGAGAAAATCAGCTCATCATTTTATGCGATTTGTTACATTTAAACACAAAATTTTTGGGTTCTGATGTTGGGTTGAAGAGCCTAAAAAGGACAACCTAAGCCCCAGTTTTGTTATAGAAACCAAGTATCAGAAAAACAAAAATGAGAGCATGAGGTGAAGGTGTAAAATATAAAGAAACAGCTGTTTGATGTCTTTTCTGCCCTGTCCCTTCTCCCCTTCGACGACCCAATACACTTAGAATAAGATTTCCTTCTTTAAAAGGCAGAATTTTAAACTCCCTCTCTGCTGTTCTCAGTTCAAAGAAAAATATTGTAAGAATGTAGGCTAACTTGGCAATCACACTTTTATTTTAAATAAAGGTCCACAGATTAGCACCATTCCAGCTTATAAAACCAAGTGATATCCACAATTTATCAAGACAAAGATCTAGGAGGACAAATACCCTTGAAAAATAGAAATCCCACTTTGGTTGCTGTTAGAAGAGTTGACATGCGGACGAGAATGCTGAGATGAGTTTCCAGCAGAGCTCCTACTTAACCCATCATGAACAGATGGAGCATCAAGGGCTGCAGAAGATGATTCAGAAAATGATGAAGTACTCCCATTTGAAGATACACCATTACCAGCTAAAGATCTAGATTCTGCAGAGACAAATGTCACCATTTCTTGTCCTCCAGAGTCCTGCATTGCAGGTTCTGCAGCAACACCAATTAGAAAATATTTTCTATGAGATGCTACCGGGATGGAGGTATGCAAGCACGTTAAGGTAAATACAAAAAGTAGTGCAAGTGAGCACATAAAACGAAGATAGGCTTAGAGACAGAATTTCTCCCTGACCTCCATATTGTATCAATGGTATTCCAGGTTAATTAGTATTTACATATGTCTCAAATAGAAGTCAAAAGAGGGAAATAAATAGGGGGCATATAAGGAGCTGGTGTATCCAGCCTAAAGATATAGAGGTATAAAGGAAAGGAGTTGAAAATTTAGAACTCTTACCAGAAAACTCAGAAAAACAGCGTGTAAAGTATGAAGTTGTCTCTGCCAGATAAGAAGCAGCATCATGAAAAGCTGGTACTGAGTTAAAAATTGGGGGAACAAGCCCATTGTTTCTCAAGGCTTGACTGCTTGCCTGACAAAGAAGTAATTGCTTACGAACTCTAGAAGAACTACGGCATATGAGACCATCAGCTTTCTAAAAGTTAGCAGAGCTATTAAGATTAACACATTTAAAAAAATGCATCAACACATTTAAAGGAGAAACAGAGAAATGAACAATGAGATTTTAAAGTGTTTATATCAGGATTCACAAGGATGGTCAAGCGTTTCAACATATTAACCCACATGTCAAGTTCAAATCTTGAAACAAGATATCCCTTTTTACCCGTGTAGACCTTAGTGCCCATATGTGGTTATAACATAAGAATTAAGGAGATTGAGCAAGGTAAGGATTTTTTAGCCTTGTTCTTGGTTGCCGGAGGTTTTCTTAAGATGCTTAAAAGTTCTTTTGAGAAAAACTGTTTTAAAAAATTAATACTCCCTCCATCCAAATTGAATGTTCCATTTCTATATCAAAATGCCCAGAGTTTAATATCCACTTTCCTAAAATAAACCTATTTTTAATTCAGACTTCCACTATCACCCTCTTTATTTAAGGGAATTACGTACTACAAACTCCATTTAAGGACTTGAAAACCCACTAACTCATGGTCAGAGAATTAACTATATTACAAGGAGGGACTTAGTATTTATTTTAAAGTAAAAAATACTCCTTAATTTTTATTTGAAGTCTGAGAATAGGGCAACTTTCATATAAACCTTGCTAGCATCATTCTCTGAACTAGTAACCGAGGACTTTGAGGCATGATATCAAATATCATTTTCCCTCAAAAGGGAGAGAACAAAAGTCATTTTTTACGCTCAGAATTTCTGAAATATGAGGAAAAAAAGGTAATTCAGAATTATAAAAGCTAAAGCTTCCTAGGAATCAAATGAAAATTTGATCAACTAGGAAATAGCATGCAAGAAAATATAATGTGCTAATTTGTTAAGGAAGAATTGAACATAATAGTATGTACTATCAAATTCTTTTCCATGCAAGTAAAAAGTGCAGTATCGGATAAGATAAGCTCTTCTAAAGAGTTAATTGTGAAAATCTTCTGTTTCATACTTTTGATATTTTAAGTTAATGTGTCAAAATAGTAATCATCATTAATCACAAAAGGAAAAAGTTCACCAAGCTGAAGCAGAAAATAACTGTCTCATTCTTAGTTTCTCAAACCTTTAAACTGCTATCAATGTCAAATAAATAATCCAAAAGGAATCTATCAGTGATAAGGAAATTATCAATTTATTATTTGGTTCCTCAAAACTGTTTATGAAGTACAACAATAAGTAAATAAATAAAGGTAAAGATTCTTTGATCCCAGATGGTAAGATTAATCCCAGGGCAATTCAATCACTTCTATCAAACCCCATTTTTTAAAACAGCATCTGATTAAGTTTTGGATTACGTATGGCAATCATTGCAATGAGACATGGCACTGGATGGCATTAATACTTCAATCACAGTGAAAGCATCAAGTTTATGAAAATGTGAAGCAATCAAGTAGCAAGTCTATAAAACTCTTTCCCAGCATGAAACATTAAAAAAATACAGCAGCAAGGATTGACTCTGAACAACTGACATCCTTTTATACCACGCTTATATACAAAATGAAAACCCTTCTTCAAAGCTTCAGCTGGTAGAGGAGAATAATCATCCATATATTTGGTTATTTTAATATACAACCTTTTAAACCAACATTAATCACTATTAACTACACATACAAGTAAACTTTGCATCTAAAGTAGAGGTGGTGCTCATATATGTTGTCAACAATTGGACAGAAGAAGGTATTACAACAAAATAAATAGGAAAAAATGCCGATGGTGGTGAACACTTTATTTACCATAAAAGGGGATCTACTAGATTCCGCATTGTTTCGATTTCTTTCCTCCATAACTGAAACTGTTGCTGCAATACAAATGCAGGTAAATAAAGAGACAAGCTACAGTAAATATACCAGCTATGGTAATGTCTAGTTTTCCAGTTTCTCAGATAGTCACCAGATTTATCCATCTCAGTTTCACCTTTCCACAAATCATATACTTAGTAATTTTATTCTTATCTCATAAATAAAGAATTATGGGAGAAAACAGAATTTGAAGGAATTTTCGTTGAGTCATAAAATTTTATCCAAAGAAATCATGATAATAGCTAATAACAATTCTGCTTCTATTAAAATTTCAATATTCATACAATATGAACCCTAAGATCAATCAGATAAACACACATGGAAATGAAGAGTTTGGTAATCCGAACCTAACAGGGCGTTCACTAGTAATACTTACTAAATTGATATATGGAAAAATTACCGGTGCTCCTTGTTAAGAACGAAACCGAGCAGATGGTATAGTTGATTGTATATGGCGGAGGAAAGGGCGAAGGCGGTGGACGTAGATGGACAGAATTGGCGGTTGGAGTCTGGCGTGCAAATCAGGGAGAAGAACAGTAAGTCGATAATTAACGTTTTGCTGCAATCCTAAATTGCTCGTTACCACCTTTTAATTTTCCAAATTTGATATTTTGTTCAATATCATATACATAAATTTATAAATTAGTGGATGATAGGCATTTTAGAATATATATAAATATATATATATATATATATATAAGCAAATAATAATATCTAAATTATCTATTTTTAATATGAATATAAATTTAACTATATCAATTTATTAATAAAATTTTAATTATGAGATATTCAATTTTGAATCATTTAAAGATATTTCAGTCATGAGTCTAGGTTTGAATCATATCAACACTCTTTTAAATAAGTAAATATCGAGATACATGTAAATTGACCCATCTGACACTGTTAAAAAATATTTTTTTAAAGAAAAAACCTTACCATATAAGATAATCATTTTTGGATGGAGAGAATATAAGAATTTTTTTCTCGAGAAAAAAATATGGTGTATAAATAGAAAACTAAGGCACTTTATCTCTTTTTTTTTTTGTCTCACTATTGTAGATATTTTTATTTTTATTTTTCTTAGGAAAAAAGTGAAATAAATAACATATCAATAATATGAGTTAAGTTATAAAAAAAAATAGAAATATAAAAATATTCACCATATACTGTTATAATGTTTTCTAGATTCTTGAAATTAATAAAAAAAAATCCAACTATTTTTTCAAAAGAAAATAGATAATAATATTTCAAAGTGAAAAATAGATAAAATAAATAAAATAAAATAAAGGGGAAAATTGATTTTTTATTTAAACATTAAAAACTTCATTTATTTTTCTTTTGACGACGTGTTATACAATTTTAATATTTTAAAAGGAAGTCTTAACTGATAAATTAATATAGAATTAATTTTATAACTAAACAACACTTAGATTGAAAAAGGGAAAAAAAAAAAAATTCAAAGTAACTAGAGAAATGTGGTTAAGCCGCTGCCTGTGTAACAGAAGAAAATACTCATCACCAACAATCAATGAATAAATTGTAGGAGTGTTTAAAAAAAATATATACAATAGATTCAGGAAAATTTATATTTAGAGTTATTGTACAACTCAATCCTCAAACTTTAATCCTTTGGAAGCTTTGGTCTATAAAGTTTTTTTTTGTGCCTTTATCATCCTTAAACCATTTACGATTGACCATTTTAATCCTCTTGATCGGATTCTTAAAAAATGTCATTGGATTTTGAAATCAACAGTGAGCTTACCAAAACGGGAAGGGCATTACCTTCAATACATTGTTCCTAAGGTAAAATTTAATCTTTTTAATATCAGATTCCATCAACTTGGTAACCACCGATTTATTTTTTTTATTTTCTTCTTTCTCTTCTTTCTTTCCCCATCTTGAGCTGAACCTTCTTAAAAGAAGTCTGGAAGGGGACAAATCTCAAAAGCTTTTACAAAAAGGAATGAAGATGAATGATTGGCAACCTAGCACTAGTTCTACTCTCATCCACTGGGGAAAAAGTGGTGAGTCCTAGCTCAGGTCCAAAGCCATTGTCTAGCTGCGATCGCTTTAACATTCAGCAGGAGGCTCTTAGTCACAAGCATCAATTACTAAAGTTGCAAACGAAAGGTCACACAGCAAAAGTTGATGCTAAATTAGAATTGGCAAAAGCTCTTGAAGCACAATTGGAGGAATCTTCTGAAACACACGATTCCTTAAGCTCTTCTACTATTGAACTTGCAAATAATGTCGCGGTGGAGGACTTTCTTGATCCTCAACTTATGTCTGCCTTGAAGGCAATTGGAATAGGAGATGCCAACTCCATATCTCCAGACCCTGAAATAACTGAACCAAAATAGGTTGCTATGAAGATTGACAAATCTATTGAAGGGAGAGCACAATTGGAAGAGCAGGTTAAGGTTGAAAGGAAAAGGGTTGATGGGATCTGGCATTAAAAAGCTTAAATTTTGCCTTAGGAATAGTGTATTAAAGATGATGCTCTTTCCATTTTGATCAACTCACCATTGATTTTAAAGTCCGATGACATTTTTAAGAATCTGATCAAAATGACTAACCGTAAATTGTTTCGAGATGATAAAGGCCAAAAAAAACTTAGATTTTCTCTTGGGACTCCTCGACGATTAAGTCAATAAGTGGAGATATATCTCAAAGAAGAAAAAGAGACGATTTGGAGAAGTAAGCCCTTATTACATGCCTTACCTTTTTCTCTTATACATGAACGAATTCTGTCATTTTTGTTCTCACCATGAGTGGTCCTTGTGACCAATCTTTGTAGGTCACGGGGAGACAAAATCCTCTTTTTGTAGGTTATCCTATTACTTTTTATACCATAAGTAAAAGTGTAAGTTATCTTGTACTTGCTTCATTAAATTCATTTTCCTTCTATTGGATGAAATATTAGAGGGTGAGATGTGCCTTTAGGAAGTAAGTTGAGATTCCTTGTCTTCCATGATGGGTCATCAATTTCTTTTACAAATGGTACTTGGCCATTTGGACTTCATGTTTATTGGTTGGGTTAAAAGATCGGTTACCCTCCTTCAATGTTGGGTCAATTTTTAAAAATTGAAATGTTATTTGGATGGATTTCAGAACTATGAAATTACATTATATATATTGACAATGTTTCTAAGAGAATTATAGAAATACTTGTAAATATCCACAATATTATAGTATGTTGCTATTAGATAATAAACTCTACTCTTGTAAGTTTTTCATTGAAAGTCTTGTGAACTTAAGAACCATTCCAAGAGACACCATCAGGTTAAAACATATATTGGAGCAAGTTGTTAATGGCCGCTTTCATGAATGGATCCGAGCAAAGCATTTATCGACAAGTTTTGTTGCATTCAAGTAATCATAGGCTGGAGGATATTGCATCAACGAATAAGAGGGAGATGAGAAATTGTTGGCTTGTAAATAGAGTTGTTTTGTGGAATAATATTTGAATAATGAAATGAAAACATGTAAGCTTTAATGGAAAAGAGGAGGTGAAAGAAAGTATGCAGCGTATAGAGTTGGGAAATTAAAGAACAAAACAAAGGGTGAAAAAGAAAAGGAAATAAATGTAATGGACAACCAAGACCAAATTTATGTGAATTTGAAAACTTAAGAGCAGCTAGGAGCTATTTTCAATTTTTCAACCTAAATTCTCAACTTTTGAGAGTTTTCCTTTAAAAATGAGTAATCAAATGCAATTTCAATCTTCTTCTCTTTTGATTAGAAAAACTTAAATGTATTTGTCCAAATACACCAGCCAAGCTAGTGTGTCTATTTCTCGCTCTACTGCATCTTCTCCCATCTTCCATAGTAGCAATTGGTTTTCATCTTTCCTTATTTTTCCCACCAGATCATAGTGTCGGTTCTGACCGGTGCTCAAATCTTGGCTGGATTGCTACCCAGTTTAGTTATTTTGTTAAATCCACTATCTTTGTAATCTACAAATCATGGAAACTCTCCTTTTTGGAAGAATTCATCAAAAACCAAAACTGCATGACAAGATTTTGTACAGATCTATGCATTTCACTAAATTTTTATGGAAATTTGATTATACTCGAATTAGATCTGGACTCTCTTTCATTGTTTCGACTCGTTCTTAGGCAACTTTTAAAGCTGATGATGCTTCTAGAGTTTGGAGAGAGCTACTTATGGATCGAGATGGAATTGAAATTCTTCTATCAAAGCTACTCAAGGATGATAGAGTTGCTTTTCGAAAAACAGTTTCCATGTATTGTTTTATTTTCCTTTTATTGTATTTTACTTACTTAGTTTGACTCAGATATGATTCTTTTCCTATTACTATGGGATTTTATCCCATCTATGTAATTTGTTTATTTTTCAATTTAATGAAACTTTTTAATTAGCAAAAAAAAAAAGAAAAAAAATACACTAGTTAGGATTGTGATTAGGAAACTATTAAAAAACTGAATACAAATATGATTAAATATAGAACTATCAATTGAGGCTGGCCCTAGCCAGCTCGGTCCCAATCCAAAGGCCAAATAATTTAAAAGGTCGGGATAAGCCAGTCTCATTTTCTAAAGGATCATTTAAATCCTAACCCAATCCAACCCTACAAAGGCCAAGGATAGGAACATGCTAGCATTTTATAATTTTTATATTTTAAAAAAAATATTTAAAACAAAAATTACTTTAAGAAAAACACACAGAGATCAATAAACAAAGTGAATAAAAAACAGAGGTGAAAATGCATAAAATTATATATAAATCAAACATAAAAAAAAAAATAGACACAATTTAAGATCCGATATCGGTGTTAAGGACAACATCAAAAAAAAAAAAGAGAGAGAGAGAAGGTAAATAACTCTAGAGTCTAGATGATGCAATTCAAGAAAAAGAGTGAATAATAGAGTTTGAGAGATCGAGAAAGAGAGGCACAAGCGTGAATAAGAAGAAAAAGAAGATTATTTAAGACAAATCTTAAATGAATGTCATTAAATTATATAAAAAAATTTAATACCTTTAGCCCCAAAGACCAGTCCAACGGGCCCCTCTTAAAACCCTCAGTAGTCCTTGTTACAATTGGGACCTTATTTTTCAATCCAATCCTTAAAAATTATAGGATAGGGTTAGATCAGTCCCAATAACCCATCCCATTTTGACAGCTCTAATTAAATAATAAAAATAATAAATTTTCTTATCATTTCTAATCTAAATAAGACTTGGTTTTTTGTAGACCAATATTTAGGTTAACTCAAGCCCAACTAATCAAGTAAGATCATCAGAATATATACACTTCAATTCCAAAATATTTTATAGTTTTTATGACTTGAGGTCATGAACTTTGATTCAAATTAGAGATCCATCCAATTAAAAGTTGAACTAGAAGACATAATTTGTCTTATAAAACAATGATGATCACATACGCACCAACAACTTTTAAAATTCTTTTAAAGAATTATACAAAAATCAAACTGCATTTTCCTCTTTCATTTTTTCCCAATATATGTATCCATACACAGAGTGAACTAATTCCAATTTATAAAATTTTTCCAAATACTCCCCTGAAGCAAAAACGGAAACAATGGGAATGGGGGAAAGGTATAACCTCAACTGTAATCAACTTCACTCGAAAGTTTTCTACAGGAAAGGGCGAATCAAGAATAAAACGGCAATATTCTTGAGACACTATGAAAAATGAATTTTATTGCCAGAAACTCAAAACTTCTTCAAAACAATAATGTCGGCCAAAGCAAAGAAAAATCAGACTTAAATAAACCCTAGGATAAAAGTTAGAAAATTACAAAAAGACCCCTAAAGTTTTAAAAGGGAACAAAAGTCCATCCAGATGATCCCGGAAGGCCGAAAAATGACTTTGATCACAGCATAGCAGTGAGTATTGGTCTCTGGACCATTCCGGGTTGACTAGTAAAATTTGAGCCCATTCTGACTCTCTCATAACTTTTCGTTTCTTACGTTTTGACCTCAGAAACTTTTTCCGATCATCCCCGTTTGCCTTGAAACTTCTCCTGCAGCCTCTTGGACCTACACGGGCCCTCCTGAATATCTTCGTGGGCCAGCTCTGCGTCTTCCCCCCCCCCCTAATTATAAGTTATTTATAATCATTTTGTCAGCATTAATGTAAAGTTTATTTTCCCAAAATGTCACTATCGAGAAGAAATATTAGAAATGGACGAGAGAAAAATGTTGTATGAAGAGCATGGATAATATTGAAAAAAAAAATGAGTAAGTGCTTTGGATAGGGGAAAGTCCCTTACGGGCAAAACCTTCCACTAGTCACAGAGGTCCCTTGTGCTAGCGGGATGTAAATCGAGAAATATGCATGAGATGGTAGAAGACAGGAGGAGAGGACTATAACGAGTAGGCTGTCAGTTCAGGACATTGCCCTTACCGAAACAGTCATTTGCCTAACCAGCTGACATTGCCTTTGTCGGGGTTTGAACCCTCGCCAGTCGAGAGGTTTCCCCCGACATCACTCCTGCCATGTCATCTCTCCTATGCCCCTGGGAATAAAAATGCATGAGTGCTTGTTTGGTAGGAGTGTAAGGACTAAAGAGGACATATTGGAGGAGGGGAAGTAAATTAGAACGTAAATAAAAAATTTACTTCGCTTGGTAGTAAGTAAATCGGAAGAGGAAGTAAACAATCCTTCACGTCAGATTTTTCACCCCTCCTAATTTGGACAAATTGATCATTTACTTCTTATATGATTACTTTATTATCCTTTTATCTTACAAATCTTTCTTTTTTTTATTATTTTTTTGCACTATTTTCAGCTTTACTTCTATTGGTTTTTTTTTTTTTTCACATCCTTCCCGGTTGATTTTTCACAGTTGGCATGTTTTAGCTATAGAGTCTTCACTATAATTTTTATTGATATATGGAGTTCTTTTCTGAATAATACTATTATAATATAATAGTTTTTTTAAAAAAATATACATTTATTCTATATTGATAACAATCATCATGATTTTAATAATATGGATTCAATATTATTAATTTATTACTATTATATATTATCATCCTAATTTCACAAAAATCAATTTATAAAATGTTATTTATACAAATATAAAAAATAGACATTAATGAGAAAAAATTAACTAATAATGTTCATTTATTCAAATGGATAATTTATTTTTCCTTCCCTTTCTCTTTTCAAAATAATTAAACAAGAAAAAGTATTCCATATTTACTTCTCCTCCATTTAAAAAACTAATTTAAAAAATGCTTTACACTTTATTTTACAATATACTATTAATAAATACTAGGTTTAATTTTTACAAAAATCCGGGCAACACGCAAGTTTTTTTACCTAATTTCATTAAAACTAAAACCTAGATAGTATACAAAATATAGAATTTTCGACAAACAAAAGGCATTTTCATTCCCAAATAATAGTCAATAAATAACTACCAACCTTCAAAGTATTTAATTCAACAAATTGTCACTCTTTTTTGTAGAATTGAATGTCTTTATTTTCATTTTAAGTCAGTGAAATTAAATGTCTTATTTTTTGAACTAATTAAATTTTTTTGATAGAAATTAACATTATTATATTAAAAATGAACCAAATCAATTTTTTTTTCTTAAAATTTGATGAAGTCAAAATGAAATATTTAATTAGAATATAATTTAAGAAAAGTAGTAAAATAATATATCTTAACTTATTCTTCATCCCATCTAGTATCATACGTTGCAAATTAAAGTCATTCTATAAAAAATTTATTAGCTGTACAATTAATGTATAAGCTTTCAAATTAATAAAAGCCTCCTTTTACAAAAATGTGGCGCATGTTAGAATGGATAACTAGAAAATAATATATTATAAAGTCAAAAAAAAAAAACACTAAGAACAATTCTTTATTTTTCTCAAGATACTGAAAATTTAATGGATACCGAAACGAAAAGAAATGATCAATGAGACTAAAGGATTTTTACAAGGAAATCCAAATAGGAAAAAACCTAAGGTTGTCAAACAATTATGAATCTAAATCCACTAATCTTTTTAGAAAAGATTATGACTTTGAGTAAATTACACTTTAAAACCTATTTAAAAGAAACAACGATCACCTCATCAACATTTGAAAAGACAAATTAAATCTATTTGTTGAAAAAAAAAAATTAGTAAATTTTCAATGAATTAAATCCATTCGTTGCAAATTTTAAAGGATTTGACTTTCCTCGACAAATCCGTTGAAAATGTCAACAAATCAAGTGTATTCATTGAAAAAATTTCAAAAATTTTCAATGAATTAATTTTTATTTAAAAAGGGCTTTTAGCCAATTTGATCCCAAATGTTTGGGTCAAAAAATAGTTCAGTCCTTTAAGTTTTTTTTTCTTTCATAATGGTCTCTCACGTTTTTACGGGAAGCCGAAATGATCCAAACTATTATTTTCCGGCCGCCCACATGGTGGAGCCTACAGATGCAAGGGGTAATTTCATCATTTTAAACTCGTCAACACCCAACCTTTTCCGATCTTCTTCTCCAACGAGTTGTTTTCTTTTGGTCTTATTTCTTCTTGCTTCTCTTCCATCAAATCTTCATCTTCATATCCCCCAATGGAGAACAAACCAATATGCTAAAGAACTTTATGGAGAATCCCAACTCATTCCTATCACCTAAGACTAACCTGTTTGAATGCTATCCTTCAGTGCAGCTGTTCATCAATGCTGCAATCAGAGAACCCAACATTGTAGCCGTAGATGCCAAAAGGGTTGAAGCCATTATGTTGTTTCTCAGTTTCTGCACAGCAAGAACCTCATTCTTCAACACATCCTATATAATAACCCCGACAAAAGAAGAATTCTATTTTTAGTTTGAATTTATTCAATTGCTCAAGCTAATCGGGTTCAATTCAAATAGATGGAAAAATTAAAGAAAGGTGGCTAAAACAAACCTACCACATAACCATATCATAAAGTAAACAAAATAAACTAAGGGAAATAGCTTATGAACGAGAAAAACTCAAACCTCCATCATTGCACAAACCCACAAGCGATGATTGATGCCATTGATTCCGATGACGGTCCGGTGGGATGGTTGACGACCTGATACAGAAGCCAAAGGTTATAAGCCGTCATGAAAAGCAGTCCCATGGGTATCGACACGTAATCATGAATTTGATTCTCCATCATACAAAATGAAAAAAAAAAAAAAAGATGGAACCTGAAGAAAGTATAGAAAGGAAGCAGAGAAAGATATATATAGTAGCACTGCAAAAGGGAAAAAGGATTAAAAAAAACAGAGGGCAAAGATGAAGATGTGATCAAAGAGAAGGCAGAAGAAATAAGACCAGAAGAAAACAGCTCGTCAGAGAAGAAGATCGGAAAAGTTTGGATGCGGGTAAGCTTGAAATGATGAAATTACCCTTGCATCTGACAGGCTCCACTGTGTGGGTGGCTAGAAAATGATAGTTTGGACCATTCCGGCTACCCGTAAAAACGTGAGGGAACGTTATGGTAGAAAAAAAACTTAAAGGACTGAATTGTTTTTTGACCCAAACTTGTAGGACCAAATTGGCTAAAAACCCATTTAAAAATTCTTTGAAAATTGAGACTTTTCTTGTAAGTGTATTCAAATGGTATTTAGAACACTTGTTATGAGAAAAGGGTCCATTTCGATCTAAAGTACATAACGAAAAGATTTT
>JAOXNR010053983.1:0-13290 GCA_028571225.1 Parsonsia alboflavescens | reverse complement strand
CTACCCAGAGCCGAGAAGATTGTTGATTACAGCATGCCAGACTCAGAATTTTGGGTAAACTGGGCGAAGGAGCATCCATATGGTCCTCCAACAACAAAGAAGAATAGAGTTAGATTTAGAGTAAGACTAAGTTAGAGAGTTCAAAGTTTCTCTTAGAGTGTCTACGATAGTCTTGTATAGTGTCTACTGTAAATATTTTCCGAGCAATAATATGATGAGTGTTTTCCTTTCAATGGAGTTCTAAGCCTTTCATTTCTCTCTCCCGAAATCTTTTTGAATTCCTAAAAGAGTCTATGAACCCTGATAATAATCCCCGGTTATACGTGATTCTATAACAACCATAGATGAGAGCAAGTACCATCCCTTGAGTGGCGAGTTAGAGGAAACGGAGAAGTACCTACTTAGTTAGGGAGGGCGCCTAGGGGAAAAGAGAAGTACTCATGAGCCGTGTCCAGGGGTAGGTGCTTGAACCCCGTTCTGTCTTTTTAAGGTCTGTATATCCATAGCTCACGGCAAGACTAGCTTAGGATACCTTCAATTTAACAATAGGTATAGGCTGTTAGGGCCCTTCGAATCTTCAAGTGGACCTTGGAAGGACTCTTTCCTTTTTTCAAAACTTCCAACAAATCTGGTTCGGGCTGAGTCATGCCCGGACTGAAATCTAAATAAGACTTTCTATAATGGCCTTCCTACTCTATCCAATGAGCAAGAGAAGGATAGGATTTTCCTTGTCAACCTTGCCAATTCCGATGTCACGAAAATCTGGTCGACTCAACCAGTCTGGCCAGTTCCTTTTCTTCACTCTGTAGGATTGGGAAGTCCCACAGATCTCGACCTCCCGTAACTTCGAAAACGATGGAAATTCTTCCCAATGGTAGGAAATTTCTTCATTTTTCAACTTTCAGTAAATTTCCTTTAGTTCTTCTGTTTAGAAATCTATGCTGACATCTTTATCTTTCCCCTTGTTTTGACAGCAATGAGGACTACTTGGTTACTTAACCCCTTCTCTCTTTCTCAGCAAGAACAACAAGCCAGGTCGTTGTCCTTTCGAGCTCCTTCTAAGGGACCTGGCAAAGCTGGTGGCACTACCACTACGACCCCGGCTTCTGGGGAGTCCTCCTTTAGGATTCCTATTTCTCAGTCCTGAACCAAGAAGGCGACGTGGCTAGCCGAACTCGAAATGCCATGAAGAGAAATGCTAAAGCAGCAGCCTTACAAGGATTGTTATCTCTAATTCACCTTCCCCCAATCTATCCAATAGGGGAAGGACCTCCCTTCGACCTCCTCCGAGAAGGGCAAAGGACCTGTGACCTCTAAGCAGAAATTGAACTTTAGTGGCTGTGTTGCTGAAGAGAACACCAAGACCATAAAGAGGTAAGGGAAGCTTTCCTTGGCCTCTTTCTCTACTGAGGGGACCACGGGTGGGTTCCCAACCTATCAATGGAGTCTTTTGACTCCCTATTCCAATGGCCACACTCCCAGTTATTTTTTAAGGAGTGCGCTCCCCCAATTGATGAGGAAATTTTCCAAGAACTCACTGATGCCGAGCTGGACAAATACACCACCTCTCTTCATATTGTTGTAAGTTCTTTTATTGCTTGTATATCTTTTGTACCAATTCTTTCGAGTATTGATCTCTCTTCTTATCTATTTTTCTTTTTTCAAAGTCATGTCTTCTTAGGAGAGCGGCTCAGAAGACAAGTGCAGAGAGAGAGGAAAGAATTCTCCACCTTGATTACTGAGCTCCAAGACGAGAAGGCTCATCTTGAAAAGGAAGTCCAAGAGCTCGCCTCTGCCGCTGAGCAAGCTCAAGCCAACTATGTTACTGTCTAGACACTCATTCGGAAGAGTCAGAAAAAATTGTCTGGTGCTTGAGCTTCAAACCTACACCTGTCGATTGCCCTCGAGGACGATAGCCTCTCATTGACCAAACTTTAAGGGATTCCCCCTTTCCAAGATTACGTGGAGTCCCTCCTGCGACTTTAGATGATCGGGCTTTATGTGCACATCATTGGTAAACTCCAGGAGCTCAATGGTGAAATTAAGACCGATGCTGAATTTGACGACAAACCCGAAGTTGGTCATTAGTCTCCCATGGGAGCAAGAAGGTCAAGGTCCGACCTCTCAGGAGGAGGTCCTTGCTGCCAAAACTCTGGCAAGGTTGGACAGGCCAGTGATGATCCTTCTGAGGGAGGAAATGGGCCTTAGGAGCAGACAACAGAAGATCCCGCCACTAAGCGGGTGATCAATGAGGTTCCCCCTCTAGCATTTTCTGCTCCTCCAAGTAAAATCATCCATAGTTATGGATACTTACTTAAGTATTATCCTTTTCATCCCTAACCCATTGATTCCAATATGGCATTTAACCTCTTCTAAGCTATTCATCTTTCCCTAGGTAGACCTCCAATTGAGACTATTACTGATTATCCTGTAGGTCCATCGAGCACCATTGATCGAGAGAGAGAGCAGCTGAAGACAAAGCCCTGCAGAGCTACCTGGAGGTTCCGGGAGATGAAGAAGAAGACTGATCTGTAATAGATAGGTCTTTTGAGGGCTTCTGTAGCTCATATCTTCTTTTTCTTGCCTTATACTTGGTAGTTAGCGAGATGTAACAAATACAATACTTATTTTTTGAGGTCATATTTCTTCTTTTTTGTACTAACTATATCAGGAGGTCTGTTTGTGACCTTTTCTTTCATTTGAGAACCAATCAATTTCCTTGGATTGTCTCTGTTTTATCCCAGCACTCAGAAACTTGTGCAGTAAAACTTGACCAGTTTTGAAACTTATGCAAACAAAAAGAAATAAGATCACAATAAGCTTTGTGAACTTAGCTTTTATTTAGGTCTCTGAAATTTGATATGCATTTGCAAAGATAAAAATCCGAATAGGTCGCTGAGGCTGCCTTGCTATCCAACAAGCTTTCTCATCTTTCAGATAAACACCAGGGCTGAGTAACGAGCAACGAGCTTGCGAAGCTCAGAAAGCCTTAGGCATAGAATTTCTTTAGTTGGCAGACATTCCAAGGCCGTAGAAGTTGTCTCTCTTTGAGATTTGCGAGCTTATAGCTTCCTCCTTTGTGAACTTCTTGGATTATATAACATCCTTCCCAATTTTCTTGTAACTTTGTCAATTGTCCTTGCTTTCTGACATCCAATCTCTTTTGGATCATTTCTCCCACTGTGAAATCTTTCACCCTTTTGTTGAAAAAATTTGTAACTTCCTTTTTATACCTTCTATCAACTTCCATAGCTTTATTCTTGACTTCTTCAAGGAGTTGGAGGTCTGCCCTTTTCTCCTGAGGATCATTTCTCCCACTGTGAAATCTTTCACCCTTTTGTTGAAAAAATTTGTAACTTGCTTTTTATACCTTCTATCAGCTTCCATAGCTTTATTCTTGACTTCTTCAAGGAGTTGGAGGCTTGCCCTTCTCTCCTCCTCATTTAAGACTGAATTGCATTTCGACCTCTACCGGCATTACCACTTCTTCTCCAAAACATAGACTGAAAGGTGTTTCCCCCGTAGCTTTCCTAGGTATGGTTTTGTAAGCCCATTGGATCCTTGAAATTTCTTTTGGCTAGGTATGTTTTTGAATTTCATTTTTGAGCTCGGTAAGCCTTTTCTTGAGACTTTCCAAAATTTTTTTGTTCATGACCTCGGCTAATCCGTTCGCTAGAGTATGAACTACAGAGGTTAATCTCTATTCTATATTCAGGTTTTCGCAAAAACGTTTTGAGGGATCTCCTCAAAATTGCCTTCCATTGTTTGAGATGATAGCTGGAGGAGCCCCGAACCAGCATATAATGTTCCTTCATACGAAGAAATGTACCTTTGGTGAAGAAATTATTTTCATTGGTTCTACTTCAACCCATCTAGCGAAGTATTTTATGGTCACAATCAGGAATTAAACACCCCCCACTCTTTTTGTTAAGGGTCTTAATATGTCGATACCCCAGATATTGAATGGAATTGAGGAGCTGATAGATTGATACTTCATTGGAGGCACATGCGACTTATTTCCATGCAATTGGTAGCTAGTGCATTTTTGTATAACCTTTTCAATATGTGAGATCATCAAAGGCCAATAATAACCCGTCCTTGGTATCTTTTTCATGATGGTTTTGGCTTCCCCTTAAGGAATTCGTAAATGGGGTATCTCCAGTCTACTTGGTCCTCTATTACCAAGTTTTCCTCTTGTCATATGCTTTGGTCACCGCAAGCTCTTGTAAACCTTAGATACTGTATCAACCTCTGAATTTTTCTCTCTAGGAATTTCTTCAATAAGGAAATACTCAAGCATTGATGTTATATCTCTTATTTGTTTGAGATATTTAATCATTTTTTCTTCCTTAGCTTCACAGTCTCCAACGACCTGGCTAGCTATAACTTGTGGATCAGTTTTAGTATGCAATTTTTGCACTTTTAAATCTTTTACGAGTCTTAGGCCTACTAAGAAAGCTTCAAACTAGGATTCATTATTCCAAGTTTGGAAGTAATATTTCACAAAATAGGGATTTTCACTCCCTCAGGGATGATCAATATAATTCCCACACCTGAATTTTCCTTTTCAGTGGAACCATCCGTGTACATGGTCCATACATTAGTTTCACAAGTGTTAGCGAGCTCCAGTGGAACTCTTGTGCATTCTTCTATGAAGTTTGAAAGAGCTTGAGCTTTGATAGCTTTCCTTGGTTTGAAATCAATCTGATATCTTGAGGGTTCAAGCGAGCACTTTATCATCCTGCCCGATAGCTCGGGTTTCGCCAAAGCTTGCTTTAGTGGAAGATTGTCAATGCTCTTATCAGATAAGCTTCAAAATAGCTCTTAAGCTTCCTTGATTTATAACAATGAGGTTCAAGAATTTCTCGAGGTCCAAATATCTAATTTCAAGACCTCGAAGCAAATGACTTACATAATACATTAGAAACTCCAAGCAAGACCTTTCTACTAGCAGTACTGAGCTGACCGCCTTCTTTATTGCAGTTAGGCACATCAAGTGTTCTTCTCCAGACCTCAGAGAAACAAGCTATGGGGATTTTCCCAGAAATTCTTTCAACTTTTTGAAAGTTGTTTGGCAATCCTTTTTCTATTGGAAATCTTTGGGTTTTTTCAAGACGTTATAAATCTTCTCTCCTTTGTCAGCCATCTTATTGATGAAGCATCCCAATGTTACCATCTTCCCTATTAAACTCTAGATTTCCTTAATGCTTCTGGAAGTCTCCATGTCCAGTAGTGCTTGTATCATATCAGGTTTAGCATCAATGCCTCGTTCTAATATCATGAAACCCAAGAATTTTCCCACTGAAACCCTAAAGGTACATTTTTCAGGATTGAGCTTCATGTGAGCAGCTTTTACCATTTGGAAGGTCTCTCTTATATCTTCAATGAAGTCATCCAAGGTCTTGGACTTATTCACAATGTCATCCATATAGACCTCAATGTTCCTCTAGAGCTGCTTCCTAAATACCTTGTCCATGGCTCGTAGGAATTCTGCCCCAATATGCTTCACACCGAATGGCATTTTGGTATAACAATAGGTCTCGACCTCTATAATAAATGAGGTATTTTCCATGTCTTCCAACTCCATTGGAATCTGATGATTCCCCTTGTAGGCATCTAAAAAACACAACCATTGATAAGCTAGCTGTTGAATCCACCATTTGATCAATGCTTGAGAGCGGGTATGAGTCTTAATGACAATATTTGTTTAGTGCCGTGAAATCCACACACACAGATTGCAGTTAGAACCCATAGAATCCCTTCTGCGTAGGTGGTGTTGCCACTGAAGCCAGTTAGGGGGGTATCTAACTTTACCAATGAGCTCTTGTCTATCCTAATCTGATTGAAAGCCTTTTTATATAAGACATTCACTGCACTTCCGGTGTTTTTCACCAAAAATTCCCCAATCTGGAATGACACATTAAGGGGTTTGAATCTCCTCCACGAGCTAGTTTCGACCTCCTTTTTATGGCATTAATCTCTTTGACTAGAGGCTGCTACTGGTTTGCCGTTGCTGGTGGTGGATTTACAAGAACAATATTCTTAGCCAGAAATTCTTGCAAGTGGCCCTCCTTTATCAACTTCTCAATTTCTCATTTAAGATCAAAGCAATCCTCTGTAAGATGGCCATGGTCCTTATGATAATGGTGGAACTTTGCCATGTCTTTCTTGGCCAGAGGAGTTTTGAGAGGTCTTGGTGGCTTTAAAAGACTCCTTTTTTTTCCATGACCACCAAGATTTCTACCCACGAGGTCTTTAAGAGAGTTGTTTGCAGGTCAGGAACTGTTTTCCTTTCTTATCTGAAGGTCCCTCCCCCCCGCCCTCAGAAAATGAGGGTCCTTCCTGTCTTGTTTGGATGACTATGGGCTTTTAGGTCACTCTTTAGTTTCTTTCTCAATAGTTGAGGTTAATCCAAGAATCTTTTTCTGGATCGCCGTTTCTTTTGGATCTATCAATTTTTCGAGAAGTGTTTGTAGCTCCTTGATGGTCTTTACTGGCTCTTCTGCCAGCCTAAAATCTATATACCCTCTTGTTGTCCTTGTTTAAAAGTAGTGATGTAGATAGCATCATTTTTCTGCTCGATTTCCACTGCTTCGTCGTTAAGACTATTGTAATATCTTATGGTGCTCTCACCAAATTTCTATTTGATGTTAAAGATCATTGTTGTCTTTTTCACACCTTTTGCTGCTTTGGTTGTTCTTCAGGAACAACTCATTCAGTTGTGTCTAGCTCGGGATACTTCCTTCTAGAATACCCTTGAACCAAATTGTGCTTTCTTGGTCAACGTGGACCAGAAAACTCGACATTTGACATGATCAGGGTACTCAAACATTTCCATATAAGAAACATACTTATCTATATGTTGCAGTGGTTCCCCTGTGCCATCATACTTCACCTCAACTTGTGGTGCTTTTAATCCTAAAGGCCTTCGAGCAATTCTGATACTGTGGACAAATGATGAATCCTCTGATAGGTGCACATTACTTTGTATTTCTTTTTTCCCATTTCCCTCTTGATTCATTAGGAGAGTCGCTCTCCTCGGTGGATTCAGGGCTATCTCTCGAGCGTCATTGCTTGTTCTTTCAATCAAGTTTCATCGAGGAGGTATCCTTCTTCTAGGAGGAGTTCTTACCAAGCTCCCCTATTTGTCAAGACTTGCTTCCTATCGTTGACCTCGTTAGATTGCAGCTCAATCGAGCCTGTCCCTCAGGTCATAACCCCTCACATTGCGTAGGGTTTGCTAAGGTCGACCACAGGTCAGGCTCTTTCTACACTAACTCTTTCATTAATCCCTTCCCCCTGTGATCTTTCTTGTGCCAACCCCACCTCCTGACCTTCCACGTTAGGCCAAAGGTTGTTCCTTGTTTTTGAAGGTAGAGATTGATCTGGTTGCATGCAATCCCCTTGATCTCAAGGTAGTTGTGTTTCTCTCTGAGATGGGACAAGACTATGCCCTATTGATATATAATCTCTTCTTTCTGAGATTCCTTCTAAGATTATCACCATGCATTCAAAGAGGTCGGCCGGAACAGACACTCGACTTCTCCCTGATCTCTATGGTCTGTGGTTATTGCCTTTGTCATTCTGGTTGGGGTGCCTCTATCCTCCCTTTTCATGCTCAGGTGTGTGATCCACCAGGACTCTCCAAGATGGTTCTTGACGGTCGACCGGCTTTGTGTTATTATTATCTTCCCTTGGGACTAGGTCTTCAAGCACTACATATCCAGTGCGCAATTATGTTGTACCAGGTGGTCTACCATGTCGTGGTAGCTGCACAAGTTGGTTGCGATCGAGTTATCACAATTCTTGTTTGTTTTGTTTATGTGTATGGAAGAAAGCTAGGCTTAGAATGTTGTTCCCATAGATGATGCCCGATGTGATGGAGCTCGAAACCGATCTCTGGGTCACTCCGAACTGTGTTGGTGACTAAAATTACAACCAGATAGGGAAAAATTAGATCATCGGAATGGACTATTACCTTGAGGATAACTTCGATGCCTAAATCAATATTTTGAGAGCGTAATCTTTGTATAAATTAGCTCAATTTGTCCGTTTTGTGATTTGATAATATTTATCAAATAATAAGTTACCTTGTTGGTAGTGACTCTTGATTATGTGAAATTAGGGAATTGGGATAGTTTTCAGATTATATCCCACCAAATACTCATAGAATCGTGAAGTTTTTCTAAGTTGGGATACCTTACCATACACGTCTCTGATTGAGAACTACAAGCTCGTTAATAACCTTTAAACCAACTTCACAACTTTCACGTGAATACTAAAAGTCTCGATCTTAACCACTCGGCTAAGTGGGAGAGTGCTCGAGTTGAAGCCGAAGCTAGATTTGTTAGGGAATCCAAAGCAGTCTCGTTCAATCCCTATCATGTTGGCTTGGCGGCCCAGGCGCCACAGATGATCATTAAAGCTGCAGCCATTCCTAAAATTGATCCGTTGTTAAAGCAGCAGCAAAAGATACCCTCCTTTCTTGAAATAGGAAAGCCAAATTATTACGCCTGCCACCATCTCAGTTATAGTGACCACTCCTCATCAGCTTTTCAAACTACCATCAATTACAGGGTGGAGAGCTCAAAGCCACCGGATGAACCTGCCCATGAATACGACTCCTATAATAAAGGGCTTCCAAGTTTCTTGGAAGCGGCAGACTTTACCGATGATCATGCAGAAGTAGAATTAAAGTAATTTTTTTTATCTTAAAATATCTTCTAGTCATCCTTTCAAAAATTTTAACATCATTTTCGTATATCATTAGAAGAATAATAAAAATAAAACTTATAATTAATGATAAAAAAAGTACATTATTTAGTGACTAAGGGAGTAAAAAGGAAAGAATATAAATATAAGAACTTATTAAAAGGAAAAATTAAACTAATAATAATAAAGGAGCTAAAAAATTGGTCTGAAATGGATGAATGAGAGCCTAGCTACATGATGCCTAAATCTAAAAAGGGAGATTGGTCAATTTGCTATCCAAAGTTATGTTCAAAGTTAACTTTGATATCTTTTTTTTTTTTTTCCTGTCAATTGAGTACCCAAAAAACTTTCAAAAGTCCAAATTAATACTTTTGATCCCATTTCGACTTATTTCTGACCAAGATAGAATGTGTTAGTTAATTTGCTATCGAACATATATCTAAATTCGAAAATTGTACCTTTTGTTTTTTTTCTTCAGCCAAATAAATAAATAAATAACTTTTAATTTGAAAATTGTTTGGATATTTAATCGGCTAAAATAAAAAACAATGAGTACTAAGTCAGTGATTCTCCCTAAAAAAAAAGTTAAGTATGTGACCAGCACCTGCTATCTTGACAAGAAATATGTCAGAATAGAAATAACAGTACTAATTTGGACGTTGTTTGGATACTCAATTGGCAGAAAAATCAATAGATACCAAGATTAACTTTGGATAATTTTACATACCAAATTGACTAATCTCCGATCCAAATAAAAAGAAGTTAGCCTTGAGTCTAGGAGATTCTCCTCCAATAATCTATAGACCTGTCAGAAAAAAAACAAAAAACACAATACTCTCTTCTCAGGAGTGAAGGCAGAAAATAACGTTTGTAAGCCTTTACAATTGAGAACTTGAGTTAAATTTGATTCCTATGTTATGGACCTAAGTCCACTAGGGTTCATCGGAACTGTCTTTCTAAAACTTAATGCACAATCTATTTTTTTTAAAATACTAATTTTCAAGAAATAATTACGAGATTCATACTTGAAACTATTCATGTATAAACTATTGCTATGGGATATGTTTGAAAAGGTTACAAATATTCTATTACACATTTGTATATCACTTTTCATTACATTCATAAAAATTTATCAAGTATCCTTAGAGTTTAGTTTATCTTTTCAGATTTTAATATATAAAATGTAAAATAATAATAATAATTAAAGATCACATATAAAATTTTTATAAATTTTTTATTAATATAATAAGAAGTAGCATATAAATGTATAATAAAAGATTTGAAGTTATTTGAAAACATTGCACTACTAAATATACATTGCACATGAACTCATTAAAAATAATACTACATTATTCAACAGAGAATTTGTTTGGCCCTTTAGGGAATTAAAATGTTTTTTTTTTTAATTTATGAAATTAATCTCACTAACAGCCATAGGAAGCAAACCAAAATTGCATAAGTTTTGGCCAAGTCTTCGGAAAATATTTTAAATTCTTTCCAGAACCTTACAGAAAATTAATAACCCATTCCCATTTTCAGAGGGGCTGTCCACTCTCTGTGGAATTTGTCCGGTTGGTGGGTTTGAACTTTATTTCAATCGGTCATGAGTTTATTTGGGGCCGATAACTGGATCTACTAACCAATTTGACCTTGCGTCTAGCCTTAAAGTGCTTAGGGGCCGGGCCGAGCGTTTATTAATTTATTTATTTCTTTTGTACTTGCATGATGATTATTATTATTTTTTTCCACTTTATAATTTCTAAAATAAAATCACTTTTATTATACTCTCCTAATATTTTATTTTAACTTAGACAAATTTTACAAAAATGTGTTAGTTTAATTCATTTTAGACTTAAAAATATCAATTTCTTAAGAAAATTTTATCTAATTTAGGAAATAGATGTAGACATTTAATTTCGGATGGATGGAGTAATAAATAAAACTCATATGTTATAAAAACTGAATCCCTTAAAAAAAAAAAAAGGTTACTTTTATAAGGAAATTTACTCATTTTAATCAATCAACTGAAGCCCATATACAGTACTAGTAAATTTTTGCTCATTTCTTTCTCTCTATGTCTACGTATAGGGTACCCTGTAGGAGAAGAGGAGGCATTAGATTCACCATCAATGGGCACTCCTACTTGAACCTTGTCTTGGTAACCGACGTGGGAGGTGCCGGAGACGTCCATTCTGTGTACATCAAGGGATCAGAACACAGTGGCAGCCCATGTCTAGAAACGGGGGTCAAAATTGGCAAAGTAACAGCTACCTGAACGGCCAAAGCTTGTGTTTTCAAGGTGGTCAACAGTGATGGTCGCAGTGTGGTCTCATACTATGCGGACATAAGCGTAAGTGGACATAAGCCTCTATACATCAAGTTTCCAGCTATTTATGGTATACATTTGATTTTTGTTGGTTTTTGCTTGAGAGAAGTTATTTCGAATTTTAAAGCGCCCAGGCAATGTGGGGTATTGAGAAGAAGGGGAAAAAAAAAGAGTGGTAAATTGTATAAGCGATTTCTCCATTGCAGTTGCGACATGTAATTTTTTATAGAAACTCCCAATAGAAGTAAATCTTGATAGTCTTTTTATTTTATTGTTTCTTTTGCAATTATTAATAATATCTTCTTTCGTATATTAAGGACTTACTATGCTTTTTTTTTTATAAATTTTTAATGAATAACATGCAGCAACTTCTAATGCAACCCATTATGACTAAAATTTTTCATTTCATCCTAAAGAAAATAGTAAAATGTGACTAAAATAAGATAAATAAATAAACTTTTTATTAAATAGTTATTATGGGGGAGATGGAAAATGAGATATTAAGATTATTGATTGACCAAAACAAAAGTCACTTTGGGGCCAAACTTTTGTTGGTAGCATAAGTAGTCAAAGAAAATGGTGTCTGTAGGAAGAAAAAATTTTTATAATTTATTTGATGGGAGAAATTGGCATTACCCGACAAGTCAACTTAAATTGGCACAATCTGGATAAAGTCAATCCAAATGGGTTCAAAACCCCAATCCTAAATATTTGAAAGTCAAACTCACGAAATCATCGAGGAAAGGTGGGCAGTGACCTGCTACCACCGACCTCTCAGGTCACTGACCTCTTTAATGAGCTCAAGAGAGGTCTTACTGGGCCATAACCTTCAACCCAATAAACTTTGACCCGTCTCATACATCTTCCATGTAGCAACCAACTGTGCACGACTCTTAACAATCCCCATGAGCCTATGATCACTCGGAGCGACCTCCCAGAAGAGATAGTCAAGACCTTAGACTTCCACGAGTAAGTCGTGAAGTTGGTTTAGAGGTCAGTTAGCAAGCTTGTAAGTCTTGACTAAAAACGTGAATGATAAGATATCCCAACCAAAGGAAATTCCATGATTCTAAGAGTAGTTTTTGAAATATTATATGATCTCACAATTATCCAAATTGTCTATTGTCACGTAATAGAAAAATCCTAATCAAAGAGGCAACTTACTTCATCTTAATATATAATCAAATGATAATAAGTCTAAGGGACAAGGATAGTACTTTTTGGAGTTAATTATATAGGATTACTCTCTCGGAATACTAACTTCGACATCGAAACTCAACCCCGGACAACAGCCTACCTCGATGACCTATTTACTTTCTCCTCAGGTTGTGACCATTGATGTCACCATGGTTTTAGGGTGACTCAGAGTTAACTTTGAGCTCCATCATTATTAATTTATAATCCCTTGAAGTGCTTAGTTGCCTGGCCTCGTGTTTATTAATTTATTTTTAAAAAGGAAAAAGAACTGCAGGGAAAAAGAAATGAAGGGGAAAAATAAAAGAGAGAGAAATGAAGAAACAAAAGGAGAAGGAAAGACTGGGTTAAAAAAAAAAAAGAATAAAAATAAAAAAGAAGAATGAAATCATCGCAGAATTTTACTTAAGTGTTTTTTATGACAAAATTAGTACTTAAATTTTAAGAAAAGTTTAAACAAACGGGCTCATTGTAGCAACAGTTTGATTCCTCAAAGGATAGAAACTACAGAAGACAGTATCTGCCACCATAGATTTACAAGCCTGCAGATGGCCGTTTCTGCTGCAACTGTCGTTTTGCTTTCATTATGATCACCTGCCTCCTTCTATATGCATTCAAATTCAGTGTCTAAATAATGGATCCGATTTAATTTTTTTTTTTTTAATAAAAAAGTATCCGATGAATTTATCTCTCTCTCTTTTTGGTTAAATTTTGTAGTTGAGCATTAATCTGTCCCTTCCTTTCGGATCATGCTAAAATGTTTTCTTGTTTTAAAAGTTCGAAATGAGTAATTGACCAAGGAGGGTAAAAGAGACAAGTTAATTTGAGAACGATTTAGAATCGATTGGGGAAAAAGGTTGTACTCAACTACATTTAATTGACTTCTTAAATGAATCGAGAACAATGCATATGTATTATTCATTAAGCTTACAAGTATAAATTAACAAGGTTTTTAATATATATATATATATACGAATTTGTTAAGGTGCGCTCCGGAGCGCGCCTTAATGCGCGCTCCGGCCGTTACCGTAACGGAAATTTGCTACCCACTTGTTTGG
>JAOXNR010053982.1:0-13292 GCA_028571225.1 Parsonsia alboflavescens | reverse complement strand
AATTATTTGGGCTTGAATAAAATTAATTAGTCATTTTATTTAGTCTTATAATTAATTTGGACTTAAGCCCATAAGATAAATTATTATTGAGCTGTTTGGCTTTTAGCCCTAGGAAGCCCATGTATCTTTCTTCTATAAATAGATCTCATGGTCATTTGCCAAAGTGGGATGTGGAAGACAGAGACAGAGACAGAGACAGAGAGTGAGAGAGAGAGACAGATGAAGAAGCTACCAACATACAGAAAAATTTCCAATTCCATTCTTCATGGTCTTCAAATTTGCCTTCCCTCTATTCCACTCACAGAAGTTCTCTAATCTTCTATTTTAATTTCTGTTCACCCAGACAGATTGGGAATAGATTAGAAGATCTTTTACTTAGTAGATCGAGTTGTCAAAATCCATTCCACATGATGAGATCTCCACGAATCGTCATTCCAAGATATCAGAGCCACTATCTTGTAAGACTTCATCCTGTAAATAGGCATGGGAGATCCATGGGGGGTTCTCACGGCATGACATGTGACGAAGTGTTGGCTCTTAACCCTAGGATGGCCACGCGGTTGGGACCCGTGATGGTTGGTATAGTGTAGAGGCTGTGTGCCGTGAAGAGTGGTTTCTGAGGTACTTCAGGTTGTCACAATCCTTTGGGATACGGAGCCAGTAGGTATTAGAGTATAGGTATCGTTCTCATCCTTTTATGTAAGAAAAATTTTAAAATACTGGGACTCCGGATGTAGTTTCCTCGTGGATTCAGGATCCGGTTTCCTTTCAAGGACCACGTCATGCCTCCGGATGGCCCGGTCCTCATACTAACTCGAAAGGACCTCGACCCTGGCCATGAGTATATAGGCCATCGCAAGAGATTATAATTATAAAACCTAGTAAGATTATGTATTATGAGATTTGGGTGTTTTATTTAAATGGAGAGAGGTACATACTTGACATCGACTCCTCTCCTGTTGAGTCGGGCTCGGAGATGGATGCCTACTCGTTCGCTCCTCAGCTGGAAGGCTCAGCCGTGTGGCCTCGATACATAGACTCATAACCTAATAACAAGGCAAGCAAACTAGCAAAGTAACTACAATCATGTTCTATAGCATCTACTAATCTACTGCAATAACTTAAAATCTCATGAGATACATACCATCCACAGGATCATATTGAATCTCATTAGATTGATCAAATGATCTCAATCAATCCTCTCCTCAATCGAATCTCCATCAGGATGTGGGATCTAAAATAAAATAAAAGTAGTGTAATTATGATCTTCATATTTAGCATTACACAAAATTAACTTAAATATTTGGAAATTGTGATTAGTCTAATCTCATCGATCTGCGGAACTGGCAATCCCTATCCACATGCATCCCAGAATGAGTTGGGCAGATAATTACCTTAGCATCTCAATGCAATATGGGGAAGCCGAGCGAAATCGGCCCAGTACAACTGCTGCTGCTCTGCCTAATCTGCCTCGATGTACGGGGAGCTAGCACGCTCCTGTAATTGGCTATTTACTTTAGTGATATTAACTAATTTAAAAATGAAAGTTGAACATTGATAAGGTATTCACTTACCACATCAAGCAGCTAGACCCAATCAATTGAGGGGCCAAGCCGAGGCCTTCGAAGGCCAAGGCACCTCGGGTGTCATGGATCTACGTGGGAAGTGACACATCAAGCCGCATCCTAGGCGTCCTTACTTATATGAGGACGAATTATATAGGAAGTGATAGTATGCCCACCATTAATTAAAGATAAGATTAAAAAAATTTCAAATCAGTATTTAGAGAGAATAAAAAACATCATTGATATATGAATGTAAATAATAATATTAAAACTTACCAGCAACAGCCATCAGTTTTCGTACAAGTGTCTCTCCCTGAAGTTCTCCTCTCCAATGGCCTGCCGATAGGAGTGCACCGTCATTGCTCCACTCAATCGTTCCCCAGGGGAAAGACTCTACAACCTCCAGATTATCTAACATCCTCCATACATAAAACGGGATCGTTGAAGATGGCTCTCGGGTGGGTATCTAGTGACCTATGATGATGTCGTATGCCAGTTTGAGGGCATCATCAACTAACAACTATCCCACTACTATGGCCTGCCACCTCTCCAAGACAGCATCTGGAGTAACTGGATCGATCCCAATCAATTGAACGACTGTAGAGGTGGCTGTCAATGGACTCCCAATAATACGCCGGTCTACTCTCCCATAACGTAGACCAACGAGGAGAGCATACCCTTGGAGGGCTAGTCGGTGTAACTAGCCCCCAATGAAGAACCACAACTCGTTGGGAAGTGCACCCTTCAAAATGACCTCCTTGACTCAAGATATGCAAGGCAGCTCGGGCTTAATATGCTCCATGGTAATAGGGAAGTTCTATCATGTATTCGAAGGGGCCCATTCGAAAAAGCTCTAGTGGCCCATGGAATAGCAGAAGGTCACAGTATATCTGATGGTCGTATACTTAGTGTGTACACTAAGCATGTTTCCTGCAGGCACAACGAGATCATGTTGGAATTGAAAGGTACGAGGTTGTAACGAAATAAAGGAAATAGTTCATTAAAAAATTATCATTTAGTTAAACTCGCTTTTTTTAGTAACTATAGTAAACAAATTACTCTCCAAAATACTCATTGTAAATAGGTTACAAAATATTTTCATATATCCTAATTAGAAAAATTGTATTGAGAAAGAAGGAAAAAAAGAAAGTTATCGCATCTATGTCTTATTTAAAATTTAAAGTCTAGTTTTTAGGAGAACACCTATTTCTTATTTATTAGTTCAAAAAATTTATAAATCTTTACCCAAATGGGTATTATTTAATCTAAATAAATTAAGCTACAACCAAATAAAAGGATTTTTAATATAATTAATTATAATGTATTTATTAGTATAAAGTACCTTTTTACAAAAAAACATTAACTCTAAATTTTAACATTGAAAATATTAATTATCACTGTCGAATTGATTAATAATAGTAATAATAATATTATTATTATTATTATTTGGACCAAGCCAAAACTATTTTGGATCACAACCAAAACTATTCGAGACTTAGACTCAGACTTCGTATAGACTTTGAGACAAAGTCAATATTATTTCGAGACACAACCTATACTATTTCTATAACGCAAAAGAAACTATTTCGTGACACAACGTAATATTTCGAGACACAGCCAATATTATTTTGAGACACAGCCTATACTATTTCTTGAACACAAAAGAAACTATTTCAAGATACAACATAATATTTCAATACACACCCAATATTATTTCGAGACACAGCCTATACGATTTCTAGAACACAAAGGAAACTATTTCGAGACATAACCTAATATTTCGAGACACGGCCGATATTATTACGAGACACAACCAGTATATTTTGAGACATACAAAAATCATTTCTAGACACACCCAACTCATTCCGAAACATACAGTTTCTATTAGGTAGCCAGGTATTCAAACTCACGAACATGCACAATCCAATACAGTTTAATCCATACTTTCAACAAACTACAAAGTCAAAGTTAAACAACACATGCATTTTCGTGCATTTCAAGATTTTAATCAAAATCTTGCTTTCAAGAAACAAAAATACAATGTCAGTGCCGTGAAAAATAATGCTTCGCATTTTGCCAACTACCAAAGGTTAACATTCTAGCATATTCGACACAAAAAGGTTCAAGTGTGAAGAAAACCTACTGGGAATGTTGTGTCGACTACGACGAGGTGATCAGAGGGAAGTGAAGTTCGTACTGGCTATTGTCGTATACCGCACCATCGATGAGTGCGTCGAAGAAGGAAGGGAAGCTTCGGTTACGAAGTGAAGAAGAAGAATGGGTCGGTATTGGTGTTCGTGGAAGAAGGGGGAGTTTTCCGGTAAAGAAGTGAATAAGAAGATGGACTATTTCAGTGAGGAAGGAAAAGGTGAGGAGTTGGATCTCAAAATGGAAAAATGAACTGTTTGTGCAATTTGTTCCAATTTGGGTAGTGAGGCACGAAAGGTAAAGGTATAATTTCCCATTTGTGGGGTAATTTTTGTTATCCAAAAATGTTAAAAATTCAATTTGGGAATTGAGTGAAATTGTGGGGATCCAAATGGGCAGAAATGAAATGTCTTCAGAAGTTAGGTAAAATTAGAATGCCTATTTCAATTTGGATATATTTGGGAATTTCTTCACGCTAGAGACAACCAGACAACCGGCGCAGGTCAAACGAGTTTTCCAGGCACCGGCTGAAATCATCTCAAGCACCGACTGTAGCTTTCTTTAGCATCGGTTATCATCATCATCACCGGCCCAACTTTGGCCCAATTCATTCCAATTTCATGCCACCTGTTTGCATGCCGGCTGGACTATTTCATTGCACCTTTAATTACTTTGATTCAAGGCTGGTCAAATCCACTTTGACCAAAAGTTTTCATTATTTCTAGTTTAGCCCTTTGATTAATTGCTTCCCATTTTAATTAGAAAAGTTTCTTTAAATTATTTTAGTTCAATACTTTAATATTAGTTTGATTCAAATTAGGCATCTTGTAATAGCTATTGATGGGAGAAATGGGTATGACTTGGACGAAGTCAACCTGGACAAAGTCAACCCAAATGGGTTCAAGACCCCAACCCTCAATACCTAAAAGTCAGACACATTAAGTCAATGAGGAAAGGTGGGTAGCAACTTGCTACCACCGACCTCCCTAAATGAGCTCAGGAAAGGTCTTACTATGCCACGACCTTTGACCTGATAAGCTCCAATCCATCTCATATATCTTCCATGCCACAACCAATTGTGTATGACTCCTAACATCTCCCATGAGCCCATGGACACTCAACTTGACCTCCTAGAACAGATAATCAAGACCTTCGACATCCATGGATAGGTCGTGAAATTGGTCTAGAGGTTAGTTAGCGAGCTCGCAACTCACGACTAGAAACGTGAATGGCAAGATATCCCAACCAAGAAAAACTCCACGATTCTAAGAGTAATTGGTAGGATAAGATATGTTCTCACAATTATCGTAATTATGTACTGTCACATAATAGTAGAGCCCTAATCAAAGAGGTAACTGACTACTTCTTAATATATGATGTGATCTCAAATTTGAAAGGAAATCCTCATTCATCTATCAGTTCAATACACACACCAATTTGAGATCTATCCAAGCATTGAAGATCTCAAGAGTTTCACTAAGAACCCTAGATGGGCTGTTAGATGAACACTCAAGAAAAGATGTGTTTAATCCAAAAGGATTCTCTTAATTGTTTGAAAAGATGGGCTTTTAGATGAACACTCAAGAAAAGATGTGTTTAATCCAAAAGGATTCTCTCAATTGTTTGAAAAGTGTTAGTAGAATAAGTTGTCTAGCAAATTACAAATAGAGAGCTATTTATAGCCTCAACTCTAAGAAGTCCTAAGAATGATTAGAGACTTGTCTAATCAGCTAAACTAGCTTAAAACACAAAGAAACGCCATTAAAATCAACTGGAATCGTCCAACAAGAGTCAAGATCGGATTGAGACAAAATAGGGCTACTGCTGTCTGGCTCCTGATCCAACTATGACCAGCACCGGATGCAGAGCTTGATGGCTACTGTAAAATCCAGTGGCCATCCGATGCTGGCAAAGTTATTGTAGATTGTTGGGTGGTGCGCTTTTGTGCCATCCGATGCTTGCTCGTGCCATCTTCGCGCCACACTCGTGTTGCATCGTGTCAACTTCTTCCCAAGCCTTCTAAGGCTCTTCAACTTGATTCCTCAAGCTCCCAAGGTCTTGTTCCTTGATTGTACACTCCTCATTGATATCTTCTATCATCTACAGGTTGAATTCCCTCCTTGGTTGCTCTTCATCTAATAATGGTTGTTCTTCAAGGATTGTTGGGAAATCAAGCATTTCTTCTCACCTTTGCACAAATGTGATCAATTCTTCTTTGATCTTCAAAGTATCATTCTTATACTTGAAGTATTGATCTCCATACAGGAACTTCCAATCATTGTTAAGATCATCTTCAATGGAGATCAAAAGTTCTTCAAGTTCCTGAACAGTCTCCAACAAGTCTTTTTTCATTCTTGATCTTCCAACCTTGTATTTGAAATACAAAATCTTGTACATAATCTCCTTCTTTTCATAAGCATCTTCATGATCTATATAGGTCTCATCTTTAGTATGGTTACCCTTGAATTGTAAACCTCAACATTTGAAGCTGAAAAGATTGATTCGCCTAAGTTCTTCATATGAGATCTTCCTTGAATTCTCCCATGCCATGTATGCTCTTTGATCTCCATCAATATGTACTCAAATAATAATCGGTCTATGGACAAGGATAGTGTTTTTGGAGTTAATTACACAAGATTACTTTCTCAGAATACTGACTTAGGCATCGGAGCTCTTGTTTTGGGGTGACTCGCAGGCTACTCTTGTGCTCCATTAGTTACAAATAGGGCTTTTGTATTATTCAGTTGACAATAAGTTTATTCAATATATTTGAAGATTTGAAGCATTCTCAATCTTCTTTAGTTCTTTTTTGAACTCTTAACTTATCAAACATTTTAGCTTGGGTTTTTTGTGGAGTCACCCTTTTGTAGATATTGGTCCACGCTTGAGAAATAGCATCGGGTTAATATACATTCAAGTATCAAGCCTGATGTGATTACTTTGAAATGGGTTTCATTAAAAACACACCAACCTGAAGAAGTTTCCCAAGACTCACCTAGAGGTTCAAGTTAGTACAATGACCTATGATGTTTTTCAATTGTCAACCATTGTCTTCATGTTGGTAAGAAAAATCAAAACCCTGACCAAAGTGATGAAAAGCCCACAGTAGTTGTTCAATAATCCTTAGAGATTCTAGGAAGAACACTAATGAATGAACAAGTTTGATCCCAAAGGATTCTTTAATTTGATAAAATCATTTTTGTGGAATTCTATCTAAAATGACAAATGAAGAGAGTATTTATAGGTCTAAACCCCAAAATAACCTTACAATTCATTCTAGAGGTACGTGTACTTAATTACCCTTAATACAAGCTTCAAATTACAAAAGGAATGGAAGAAAAAGGATGAAAATTAGACATTGGCAAGCTGGTAGATGAAGCATCTAGTGCCGGCTATACCAGATCTGGCTCTGGATAGCCACTAGAAGGTTTCACTACTGTTCGGTGTCGGACAGGCCACTGGATAGCTCACCGGACAGCTATTACACTCCATTTGGCTCCATTTTTGGCTTGTTTTCTTGGCCTTCTTTGGTTCTTTCTTCTTAGCTTGTCATGGATTCATTTTGCTTGTTCCATAGTGTGTTTTTCTAGCCATCTTCACTCCTTTTTAAACCTATACTTGAAGTATAAATCTCTGTAAGCAAATCTCCATGCGTTTGTAAGAACACCTCCAAAGAAACCTTCAAGTTCTTCCATTCTTTAAGCCATTTGATCCAAGACTTTCTTCATTCTTGAAGCTTCATACTTCTATTTGAAATATAAGTTCTTGTACAAGACTTCATTGTTTAGCATCAAAGTTCTCTCATTCTTGAAATGCATGTGCATATAAACATATTTTCTTCTATGAACTTCATCTTCAATGCACCCTTCCTTTGATGACTTCCATGATAGCTCCACCAATGCTAAGATAGCTCCTTGATCCCTATCATTCCCCCTCACCGCAAGAGGATTCGTTGTCGAATCTTGAAGTCCTACATAGGGAAGAGAATTGTCACTATCATGGATTAAAAGATGAATAAGAATCTTACCATGTGAATCCAAGTGCTCAAGAACTAGGCATTGATCATCCTTCTTTGGGAAAATGTCATGAGGATGCCTTACTCTTTGTTCCTTAAAAGATTGAGGCCATTCTTTAGTAGAAATGATCTTCTTTCCACCTACAATGAACTCATGAACAAGAGCAGTATAGCCAAGCATAAATATATAATTTAGGCACCAAGACAACAACGATTTTCCATCGAAAGCACAAACCAAAAGTCCTAAAGGTTTATGACTCCATAAGGCATTATATAATTGATTTCCAATTCTCCCATTCAAGCACAATAAACACAAGATACTCTCCCTTAGCATGGTATATATATCTACCCTCCTTCAAAACATCAAACATATGTATGAAATGAATAAGAAAATAACCTCCACATATGAAAGAATTCCTAAAATCATTAAGATGGACATCATTTTGCTCTCCTAAAAACAGGGGATATTTCCATAATTTCCAAAATCTCAACATACCTCTATTCTAGGCACAAAACTCAAACCGTAACATCATATAGTCCTACCAGTCATGCCATATAGAGATTAAGCACAGAGCAAACTCATTGATTTCATCCTCATAAGGTTCAACTTCATTAAAGATCAACATCTCATCATAAATAATCTTTTCACAAGATATAAACAAGAACACTCCAACAATCATAGGCTTCTTTTTTCATATGTAATCCTAAGACATGCTTTTTGAACAAGACATTCATGGTTCTAGGACTTACATATCTCACCGAATCAACTTCATGATTCTCAAGATTTAACAAATCAAATGCATCATGCTTGGAACAATCAAGTACACATAAGATACCAATTCTAAGCATATTACCATGAACATCATAAGGTTTGAATCTAAGAACCTCAAGAAAAGATTTAATCCAATCATTCATGTTGTTATATAAGTCATGAAATTTCATAATTTCAACTAAAGTCCTCTTAACATGACATGCTTCATCATCAATCTCCAACAAGCAATTATTCTCAACAAGCTTGAGTTTTCTTCTCATATGAATCACAATGAAGTGCATCTCAAACAAGATATATTTAGAATCAACAATGAGTATGCACATTAGACCACAAAGATATAAATGGTTCCCAAGAATTGTAACATCAAAGATCCACAGTACTCGATCATCTAAAACAAACTTCGAAGGTCTACTCATATATGATTCAAAGATGTGCTTTGACAAGAAATTCAAGTAATTCAAACGATGAGAATACAACTCCAAGATATCTCCAAGAAGGTCAATGGTCAACAAGTCATACATAGAATTCTTAGGCATAAACAAAGCATTTTCTCCAATCTAAGGTTTAATATGCTTATAGAATTCAACACTATCAACTTGTTTACCCACATTAAGAACATATTCACAAGCATGCTCATTCACAAATGATTCCCTAATGAGCTTAAGATCCAATGTTTCATTCAAAATGCTCTTCAAGACATATAACTTACTTCCATATGCATGAAGGTCATTTCTAGAACCATATTCAATCACATATGACTCCTTCACAAACTCAAAACCCAACTAGACTTATAGAAGTATAAGACTTACTTTCTCTAAACAAGGAATCATTATGCTCAAAATTTCAACAATGGCATGCTGCTTATGAACATCATAAGCATTTCCACAATCATACTTAATTATAGAAAACATATTTTCATGCTCAAAGTTCAACAATTTATCACCAAGTGTAGAGATTAGAGGGTACCACTTTAATATCTCACTCATTACCATGTTGTTCTTGCTTTCATTCAACTTGAGGCCTTCAAAGTCTTGCATCCAAGACAAGGAAACAATAGAAAAAAATGATCAATGTTAGAAGTAGGAATAAAAATATCTTCGTACCTCTCCAGAGCACTCTCATCCTCTCCTTTTTGTGCAATTAAGGTCGCTTTTCCTTCTCTCATTTCCTTTATTCCAATTTCACTCTTTTCTTTTCTCTCAATCTCATATTTTTCCTCAGGCTCACTCTCCTTTTTCCACTCAACTTCACTCTCATGTTCTTTTTCTTCCTTCACTTCACATGAGATCTCTTGGACTTGCTCATTTCCCACAATTTCTTGAAGACCCATTTCACCTTTATGTTCATTGGTAATTGAGGTGTCTTCCTTTTTGGGCACCAAGCTCTCCCATATTGGGCATTGTGAAATACCATGTCCATGTTCATTGCATTTGAAGCATTTGGGATCTTCACTTCTAGGAAGTTGTGCTAGTATCTTTCTCCGTTCTCCACGAGTCACCTTCACCTCTTGCATTTAAGGTTTGGGCTCCTCTTCTCTTGGCCTTACACTGTGCACTTTCATTGTTGAAGAGATGACATGATGTGAGCTCTCATAAGATCTCCCATATGAGCCCCTTCCATTGGACACTTGTCTTTCATCCTCCCTTTTTGGTGGTCATTCATTCCACATATGCCTTCTATGTCTCAATGGTTCACCATGTTCATTGTAGTAAGAACAAGAGTATTCTTGCCTTTTTATCCCCCTTGAGCTTCTTTTAATTTCATAGTCACAATAGCCTTCATCAATATCCTTCATTTGTTCATTTCTTCTTCTTGGTAGACTCCCTTGATATGGCACATACTCTCTAGATGAACTAGGTTGATATTTATCTCCCCTTCCTAATTGTTGCACTTGTTTTCTAGGAGTTTTATATTGGAGCTCATCTACCTTTCTTTCAAAGCTTACAACTCTTGAGTTGAAGTCCTTTCTTATTTCCTTCACATTGTTTGAGATTTCACTTGTCATTTGCTAAATTCATTCCAAGATGGTGGATAGAAATACATTGTTATCTCCCATATTTGATATGTGTGAAGATGGTGTTGCTCCGTTGGTCTTAATATGCCTTCAAAGAACAATTAAGGAAAATAGGAGAATAGTGTTCCTCTCTTGTCACCTGTGTATCACACTTTCAATTGGCTTTTTCTTACTTTATTGAACTCACCCCTAATGCCTTTTACCACTCTACTCTCTTTCAAGTTGTTTGCTAACTCAACTGGGCAATGCAAACACTTCAAGCAAAGATGCCAAGTAATCCACACAACTCAATTGAATTATTTAACAAAAGATCAACAATCAAGAACCAACGAGATAGAATTTTAAAACTTAGGTCAATGTAAGATGAAAACAATTGATCCAATTCTTGGAGTTGAAAGAAAATTTCATAAAGGCATTTTATCAAACACTTAGAGAGCAATGAAAATGTAATCCAATTTCTCAATGCATTCAACAAACCCAATTCCCTTGATTTCAAATTTGATAGATAATGGGCAATTCAATCACAATAGGACTTCAGTTCAACTTGAACACAATCAATTTCAATAGGATTCAACAAAAATTCTCATAAAAGCATTCACATCCCTCTTTCTCTTTTGTGCAGGATTTTTTTTTTCTGCTCTTTTTTTTTTTTTGATTTTTCAAGAACCAGAACCCTTTTTTTTTTTTTTTGATTGAGGTAAATGAACAAACTCAACAAATAGATTTTAGCCCTAGTTTTTCGTCTTAGGTTCAATTCCAGCAAACACAAAGGATCACAAGAAGATACTAGGATGAATGTAGATGAAACAAATCACAAAAACACATATATAAGATCATAGATTTCAAGAAATCAAAAATGACCTTAAACATTTAAACAAAGAAAGCAAAAAAAGATAGGCAAACCTCAAAATGAAGAACCCAGGCTCTGATATAGAAAGATGATGTGATTTCTTTGAAATGAGTTTCATTAAAAACATGCCAACTTGAAGAATTTTCCCAAGACTCACCTAGAGGTTCAAGTTAGTTGACCTATGATATTTTTCAATCATCAACCATTGTCTTGTTGTTGGTAGACAAATCAACACCCTAACCAAAATGATGAAAAGCCGTAGAGTAGTTGTTCAAGAACCTTAGGAGATTTTATGAAGAAAACTCATGAATGAACAAGTTTGATCCCAAAGGATTCTTTAATTTGGTAAAATCATGTTTATGCAATTCTATTTAAAATGACAAATGACGAGAGCATTTATAGTTCTGAACCTTAAAATAACCTAACAACTCGTTCTAGGGGTGTATCTACTTAACTACCCTTAATACAAGCTTCAAATTACAAAAGGTATGGAAGGAAAAATATAAAAATCGGATATTTTCAGGCTGGTAGATGAAGCATCCGGCACCTGCTTCAGCACCTGATCTAGCTCCAGATCGCCACTGGAAGGCTTCACTTCTGTTCGGCTCCAGACGGTTACCGCTCACACTCCATTTGGCTCCATTTTTGGCTTGTTTTCTTAGCCTTCTTTGGTTCTTTCTTCCTGGAATGTCATGGGTTGATTTTGGGTGTTCCATAGTGTGTATTTCAAGCCATTCACACTCCTTTTTAAACTTATACTTGAAGTATAAATATCTGTAAGCAAATGTCCAAGCATTTGTAACAACACTTCCAAAGGAACCTTCAAGTTCTTCCATTCTTTGAGCCATTTGATCCAAGACTTTCTTCATTCTTGAAGCTTCATACTTGTGTCTGAAATACAACTTCTTGTACAAGACTTCATTGTTTAGCATCAAAGTTCTCTCATTATCGAAAAGCATGTGCATGTAAACATGTTTTCTTCTATGAACTTCATCTTCAATGCACCCTTTCTTTGATGGCTTCCATGATAGCTCCACCAAGCATAAGATAGCTCCTTGATCCGTATCAAAGCCATTGAGAAATCTAACCATTGTAGCTTCTTCACTCTCTTCTATTTCGGCTCTCATTATTTCAATTTCCATTTCCTTATTTACGGTACTGAAGTTAGAATTGGTTCGATATACATATTGCCGACTCATATAATTATTATATGATAATGGTAGAATATGAAAGGTCAACTCGATCTTATAATTTTGATGTGATCTTGAGTTGAAGTTTCTCATTATCTTGGCCCAACTCTTGATCAATCAAATAGAAGACATAATTCAAAGGACTCCACAAGAGGTTAAAGCTAAATTCCATTGACCTCAACGTCTTCTAATATGATGTAATGGTTTGAATTTCTTCAATTCAATTCAATTGCCCTAGGCAAGCATTGAAACCCTAATAGTTAGACTAAGAACTCTAGAAGAGTCTTAGAAGAACATTCAAGAAGAAGGATGTTTGATCTAATTCAAATTGCCATATTGTCTGTAAAAGTGTTGTTGTTGGTCTAAACTATTACAAAAGAGACTATTTATAGGCTAACATGTAAGAAGCCCTAAACTAAGTCCTTCAATGGTGATGGGTATCAAGGAGCTATCAAGAGATGGGAAAACTCATGGAAGCTACCAAATGAGGAGATGTGAAGATTCAAGTTCAATTCTAAAGAAGACGGAGCTTCAAGGGGTGATTCAATGAATGGAATGAAGATTTACAAGACGAAGAAGTTGATTCATGCATACAAAGATCAATATTTCAGCTATAAGCATGGAAGTTTGAGGATGAAAGTAGCAAGGTTGGTATTGAAGGTAGACCATGAAGAACAACTTGAAGTTCTTGACAAGATTGAAGAAGTTATGCTTGAAGATGATTGGCAAGTTGAAGAA
>JAOXNR010053981.1:0-13293 GCA_028571225.1 Parsonsia alboflavescens | reverse complement strand
TAGGATGAAATTGGGTCAACGCATTTGGGTAGAAATGAAATGTTTATAAAAAGTGGGTAAAATTGAAATTGGGTCAACCAATTTGGATATATTTGGGAATTAATTGCTCAAAAGATTACAAAAGGAAGTAGTTAAGTTTAGGGGAGTTACTTACTGGAGTCGGTTATTCTCAAGCCCGTCCTAACTGCAGGGAGGTTGTGCAGTACTCCTCTCCCCAGGCAAGCGGCATTCAGGAAGGACCTTGGCCAGACCAAGGAGTTGCACCCAGCCTTACCCCCGCTAGAAAAGGCTACGCCCAGCAAGAAGTTCCAATGCTGCCTTAGGTCAAAGGGTAGCTGGGGGAGTTCGTTGTAGAAGATCTGGTACAGATTCCAGTCTGGATACCTCTACACATCACCATTCGGAAGGCGAGCAAACAAGAAGTGGGATTTCCATTCCCCCACTAGAGATGGGAAAGACCTACTAATCGATACCTAGGAACAAACCTAAGGCGCTTTAGAGGAGCTGAAGACTGATGGAGCCTCTAGCTTGAAGAAACCCCTAAAGAGCTCCAAAGAAATTGGAACCCTGTAAAGATGACAGGACTCTATAAAAGAAACTATCATCCAAAGAGAGTTTGGAACAAGTTGGGCTAAGGGAAAGCCCCAAAAGTGGACAATATTTAGGAACCGGGAGTGAATTAAAGGAAAAAGAATCCCCCCTCCTCCCCCCAATCACGAAAGCTGAGGTGGTAAAGGGCTATGCGCCCAACACGTTTGTTGTAGGGACGCTCGGCCCCAACAGTGGAGACGATATCGCCAACCTCCATCTCCATGTGGATCCCTGTGATATCAGCAGGACCCTGAGAAGAAACCTGGGAGCTAACAACAACCTCAGAAAGGTCATAGGCTAGACTGGGCATAGTGGGAGCCTGGGGAAAAAGGGGAGGATCATAGAAAACCCCATTGTCCAGTGTCACGAGAAAAGAGGTCGAAGCATCAGAAATGGTAGACATTCTTATAGGAATTGCTTGGACAAAGACTTAGAGTAAGCAAAAGCAGGGGGGAAACAGAAATAGGAAAAACTGACTTAAGAGTGTAGAAGGCTGCAAAGAAGTTTAAAATCGCCATAAGATTTGTGATATAGGTGACATCAGAGACCTATTGAGATTTTGGGTAGAAACCGATGAGCCAAAAATAGTTCATTTTCGCCCAAAATGAGTGGCGTAGCCTCCTAAAAAACAAAGAACTCTTTGGTTTTCCCTCCAAGAAGACGAAGTAGGTAGTCTATTCAAGAGTTGAAAATGCTGTAGTAGCCTCTTAAAAAAAAAAGAAAAAGGGATCGCTTTTTTCGGATCTGAAATGGGTCAAATGCTGTTGAAGTTGAAACGAAGCAACTTTCTGATCTAAAGCCGACGCTCAGTTTTCCAAAAAACTAAGGAGATGCATCTTCTTTCAAAAACAGGAGTTACGAGAAATGGTGCCACGTTTCAAGAGCCTCAACCTCTAGATGGTAACCCTTAATACCTGAAGGTCAGCCTCACGAGTAGTTGCAGGAAAAAAAGCTCAACCTTTCAAGGGCAACTTAGAGATGGTAGTCTTTATTACCTGAAAGTCAAGCCCACGACTTAGAGATGGTAATTGCTAATGCCTGAAGGTAAAGCCGTCGACCTGAAGATGGTGACTTCTAATGCTTGAAGGTCAGACTTGCGACTTGGAGACGGTAACTTCTAATACCTGAAAGTCAGAATAGCAAGTCCCAAGGTATGACTGGGCAAGGGACTCCTACCATCGACCTCCCAGGTCATAGACCTAGAGGTCACCGACCTCCAAATGAGCACAATAGAGGCCTCAATTCCCGCTCATGTACCTTCCATGTCGTGACCAAGTGTAGGCAACTCTTATTTAGGCTGAAAAACAATTAGCCATCTTGCAGCTCTCAACTAGAGACGAGAAGAGAAAGGTACACCCAAAGTTAGCCATTACAAAGAATCGGCAAACCCACTAACGGCTACGACTTGAAGATGGTAATTTAAGCACCAATGACCGCTGAACTTGCTGGGCCTAAAGGGGGGTAATGATGGGAGAAACGGACACGATCCGGATAAGTCAACATAAATGGGCAGGACTCGGACAACAGTCAATCTAACTGGGCCAAAGGTCACATACCTTTAATACCTGCAATTTAGATTCACGGAGTCCACGAGGACTTGTGGGCAACAACTAGCTACCACCGACCTCCTAGGTCATCGAGCTAGAGGTAACCTACCTTTTGAATGAGCTTGAGCAGAGGTCTTGCCAGACCCCGACCTCTGACTTGGCAAGCTCCCATGCGACTCATAAATCTTCTATGCCATGACTAATGGTGCAAGACTCCTAATTACAACCAGGAGCCAAGGATCACTTGGCTCGACCTCACTAGAAGAGATTTTTGAGACTTTGAGCATCCACGGGGAGGTCACGAAGTTGGTCTGAAGGTCAGTTAGCAAGCTCTTAGCTCTCAACAGAGATGTGAATGGCCAGAAGCAATTGACGGGATTCAGCAGAATCCCACTATTATCCTGATTCCCTACTGTTACGTACTGGGAGTCCCAATTTAGGAGGTAACGGACTTTCTCCTCTACTTAAAAAAACACACAGAATCAGTCTAAGGACCAGGTGAGTAAAATCATATTGAACTCGATAGTTTTCTGAGAACGGTCTTTTACCTTTGATTATCCCTTGAAATACTAACTTAGACATCAGAGCTCTTCCTCGAGCAACAACCCACTTCGGTGATCAATGCCTTCATTTCTTAGGTTGCTGACCGCGAAACTTCTTCAGGATCTGTGGGGTGACCTGGTGTTCACTTTTGAGCTCCCCATCACCAACAGATAAAAGGATTTAGAATCTTTTAGCCCATATTCTACATCATCAATAATAAGTATACACATGTGTTTTTACGTATATATTTTTATTAATAAAATTCTAAAAAGATATATTAAATCCAAATGATACTTGATTTTTATTGGATAATATATATTATTTTATTTGATGGCGTAGAAGATGGTATAAAGTATTATGGGAGAAAAAACAAATTTGAGTGATTGTGGGACCTACCACCAATCCCTTTGTTCATTTTCTCCTCGATGTATCTGCATATGTTCATGTACCTCTTCACCTTTTCTCTCGATAAGCAGCTTCTTAAGCACCTTGTTTCAATAGTGCATCATATTCCTTTATTTTCTCTCACTTCTATATGTCCTTAATAAACATCCCATTGTAAATGCTTTCATGTTCTTATGTCATTTATAAATGTACATGTATGTATTCTATATAATTCAAATAAGGTTTTTGAATGCCTTTATGAATGTGCAATTCGTAATGTGCTTGATTTAAACTCTTGAATATAATTTAATTATGAAAATTATATTCATAATTAAATACATCCAATGACCTTTATATCTATCACTGTAGCAAAATGAATTTGTTCCGAATTATTGGTCATGCTCATTTTTCATAATAATTGTGGTTCAAGTTTATCTAAAACCTAATAATCGAGTTTTTTCTATTTTGCCCTTTGTTAACTCGATGGATAATTAATAATTAGGATATCATTATCAATATCCAGAAAAGAAAAAGGGTATTTTAGTTGTCTAATTGTATTTAAAGACTCCAAAAATCAAGGACTTTTCAAGAGGTGTGCAAAACCTTAAACACCGCCTATTGTGGAATAGAGGGAGTAATAAAAAAGAATTGAATGTCATGTTACAATTTTAACTCAATCTAACGGCACCATATTCTAATACATAATTTGTATTATACTTCTATTACACCAATAAAAAACTTACACTTATCTCTTTTAATTTTTTTTTAAAAGAATCCTAAAAGAATACAAACTCTAAATGTCTCTAATATTAGAGAGATATGTAAACTTTTCATTGGTTTACAAAATAATTAAAAGACACATGATAGTTCTTTTGCTAGTGTAACTGAGTGTGTTATACAAATTGCCTACAAAAAGATTAGAAGCTATACATCCATATTGATATCGTAACCTTGCTTCACGAATTCATGACTAGATGCGTATGATTTCTTCGAGGGTAACTCCCAATTACCCCGCTCTGATGTGAATCTAAGAGAATGAAATTTGAATGATAAAAAAGTAGGAAGAAAGAGAATGAGAGAAAATACCTTTTACCTTGGTTATGAGTCTTTTTTATAAAAACTTGGATTAAGAGTTTTTTGTATTGAATCCGATGAGGAATTAGCTCAATATTTCCTATCTTATAGGAAAAATGAGTTAGTGATAACTCTATTTTATAGAGTTATTTTTAGTTTTGGAGTATTTTATATAGATTTAGTTAGTTTAGGAGTAAGATTTGATAAATTCTTGTTAAGTGTAAGTTTATTTACTTTTCATCTTATTTTAGTATTTTTGTGTTTTTACTAGGTAATCTCTTCAACAGATGAAATCATGGATAAAGGGGAGCACTCTAGAGAAGATTGGAAGAAATTTTAGAGTTGAAAAGTGCTTAAAAGAATGGACAGAATGCAATCTTGCCTAGGCAAAACATCTTTGGCCCAGGCAAAGTGAAAAGTTAATTGATCAAAATGATAATTTTTGTCATATTAATCAAAAAATTATTATTTTCTTAATTGCTTGCATAAATCTTTATGGAGTGGGACCATTTGATTAAGGAGAAAGGAATGTCTGAAAGAGGGGGGGGGGGGGGGGAACAACATGAGTTGGGAAATTTAAGAAGTAGGAGATAACAACAATTCAATAGGGAGAAAAATTGCTAGAGAATTAGTTTTTCATCTGAAGAGAAAGACAAAGAACAAGACCTGGAAATTGGAACACCAAGACTGAAGGAGAATTCAAGAGAGGATTTTCTTACTTAGAATTTCCTTTTCTTTAATCTCTTCTTAATTCTTGTATCAGTATTATGAACAATTTTTGTTACCATTTTGGGATTAATGAGATGAATATATTGAGTTAAATATTTTTCAAAGGGCATTAATGCAGCCCTTTGTCAGATTTGATTGAGTTTTTACCTTAAATCTTAATTATTTATGCAATTGTGGTTGTTTTTATCAATTTGTGTATAATGCTTTTCATAGCCGGATCAACTATGAAACTAAACTGTCAATTTAGGTGAAACTTGGGAAATGAAGCCCAAATTAGACCTAAATTGATATAACTTATGATTAACAAGTATTGTTAATTTGTGTTTATGATAGGAATATACCTAAACACCATAGGAAATCAAATCAGGGTTGGATTTTTAATGCAAGAGTTAGGACTCTAATTTACTATAGGACTATAGGAAATTGGTCTTAATAATTAGATTCACTATTGATTCGGGAGAATTTGGTGAATGATCTAGAAAGCAAGGTTCACAAGTATGCATAAATAATTAAGTGAATAGGTATGCTCATTAATGATAACATTGGGGAAGTTAGTGACTTGGAATTCATTTCATTAGTTATTTTATCTTGATTTATTCGATTTTCTCATTTAGTTTAATAGTTTAGGTAAAAATCCACCAAAACTCACCATTTTTATTTCCTTACTTGAGTTAGGAATTCACAATAGTATTTAGATAATTTAATTGCTTAAATTAAGTCCTCTAGGGAATGATAATTTTTATACTACTTGAACAGTACGAGCACTTGTATGTTTCTAAATTCTGCAACAAGTTTTTGGCATCGTTGCCAAGGACTAAATTTCAAACTTTTATTTTACTTTTTACGATTTATTTTTCTTGATTCTAACTTATTTTTGTTTTATTTTATTTTCAGGTATTATTGTTGTATGCGTAGATTGGGTTCTTTGAGTTTACCTCCTTATAATCCCAAGATAGAAAAAACCTGTAGAGAAAATAAGAAGAGAAAAAAGGAAGCAAAAATCAGAAAATCTGCCATGGAGAACCATGAAAATAATCAACAAGATAGAAATAATAGACAAGCAGTTATTGTTAATCAGCGAAGAGGCAGGACAATAAGAGATTACATGCGTCCTACATTGGACAACATTCAGCCTAGTATTGTCAAGAAACCAGTGCGAGCAATCAATTTTCATTTTGACACAGTTAATAATTAGTCTCTCTGGGAAATAAAGTTTCATGCGCTTAATCAGAAGATCCACATGCTCATATAAGGAATTATCTGGATATTATGGATAATGTTTTTGCAGAGAACATTGCTACTGATGCATTGAGGCCGAGATTCTTAAATAGATCATTGGATGGAAGAACTAAGGAGTGGTTGATGAATCTTCAAAGTAACTCTATTATTACTTGGAGTCAGCTAGTGGCAAATTTTGCAGACAAAACTTTCTCACCCACCAAGATTGAGAGGTTGATCAAAGATATTAATAATTTTCAGCAGTATGAATATGAGTCTCTTTATGAAGCATATGAAAGGTTCAAAGATTTGTTGAGAAGATGTCCACATCATGGTTTAGATCCTCAACGCCAAATCAAAATTTTCTATCATGGGTTGAATTTGAGTTAGGCTACTTAAGTGGATATAGTGTTGAGGGAATTTCTGATTAATTTGACCTCGGAAGAGGCTTTCGAGTTACTTGAGAAACTGACTTCTTCAAGCTGCAGAACACATGATAGACCATTGTTGACTAACAATCAAGTGGAGAGGAAAGTTGCAGAACTCAAGGGGTTGATCAAATTTTAGCAGTTACCGTTCAGATAGCTTCAAGTTTTGAAATATTATCTAAAAGCTAGATAAGCTTTCAATTGGTCAAACTTTGGGTTCTCAAGTTCAACAAGTTTAGAATTTACCTCAAAGTGAACTTTGTGGGGAAGGCTATTATTATCAACAATATCCACTTGCATCTAGTGAAAATCAACAAGAAGCTGTGCATTTTGTAGGGAATGAAGGCGGGGAATAAATTCAATCCTTACTCAAATACTTATAATCCGAGGTGGTGGAATCATCCTAATTTCTCCTGGAGTAATAACTACGGAAATATTGCACTTGCTAAGCCAGCAGTATCTCAAGGATTTCAAAGAAATTTTAGCAGAATGTTCAGAGGAAACCTATGGAAAGAGGGGCTTCTACTGATGATAAACTCTAGTTATTTATGCAGCAAACCAATGCTAGATTGCAAAGTTATGAAGCTTATATGAGGACATTACATAATCAAATTGGTCAAATCGCTAATGCTTTATGCAATAGACCACAAGGTGCCTTGCCATCTGATACACAAACTCCACAAGACGATAATTCAACAAAAGATCAAATTAATGCTAGTTTCTTAAGGGGTGGGAAAGAGATTGAAAGTGTTGATAAGAAGAAAGTTCCCAAAGAAGAAAAAGAATTGAAAAGCAAGAGTAAGGATTCCAAGGAAGAGGAAGCAACAACAAAAATTCAAAAAGCTGAGGGAGGTGCAGTTAAAGAAAAGAAAGCTCAACTGTATCCACCTCCCCCATTTCCTCAAAGACTTTAAAATGAAAAATCAAAGAGAAGCAATTTTAATAAATTTTTGGATATCTTTGAAAAGTTGACCATCTATATTCCTTTTGCTGAAGTTACGGAGAAGATGACAAGTTATGTAATGTTTTTGAAGGATATAATATCAAAGAAAAGGACCCTAGAGAAGTTTGAAACTGTTTCTTTGACAGAGGAGTGCAGAGCTATTTTGCAAAAGATGTTACCACCTAAATTGAGGGATCCTGGGAGTTTCACCAAACCCTGCACTACTGGTACTAAATTCTTTTCTAAGGCATTAAGTAATTTAGGAGGTAGTGTAAATTTGATGTCTTTGCCTATCTTTAATCAACTTGGAATCGGTGAAGTGAAGCCTACTTCCCTTATATATGTTACGATGGGCTGATAGAAGTGTGGTTTATGCATGGGGAATAATTGAGGATGTACTTGTGAAGGTTGACAAATTCATATTTCTTGTTGATTTCATTGTTGTGGACATAGAAGAAGATGGTAAGTTACCAATTATTCTTGGAAGGCTTTTCTTAGCAGCTGGGAGGACATGAGAGTTCAAGATGAGAAGGTAACTTTTAAGGCATTCTCAGAGATTCAATTTTCTAATGATCATGAAGAGTATTTTCCTTTGAAAACAGATGAGCAGGTATTTGAATCAAGATTGTCTAAGTTTTTCCAAAGGGATTTAGCAAAAGCTTCAATGATAATGGACTGTGGTGAAGAAAGATAAGAAGGTTGTGAAGTATCTTAACACATGGAAGGGTATTCCCCCATTTCAGAATATGAAACCATTTGAGATATCGAAAAAATCAATTTGTGTCTTTACATACAAAAAAAAGATTAGAGTATTTATATACTATAAGCGTTCCCTTAAAAAATTATAATAACAAAAATAATAAAAAGAGATTAGTGTATTTGTACACTACATATGCAATGAAGTGTATATCCACATTAGCTAATTGTTACTTTGTTTCATGTTCATTTCTTACCATATTACATGTGTGCTTTTATATGTCCACGATTTGCGATGTTGTTTTGGAGTTTTCACTCTTTCACATTGCTGTAGAACAAAGCTAAATTAAAGAATTTGCCGTCCAAATAAATTGCCAGCATTTTTACCTTTGTTTTGCTTCCAGTTCAGAAGAAACTCCATTGCGTGCGTCCTTTAGGTTCGGACCACCTAAGGCTGAAACAAATAACACAGGCATGTTCCATAGGAACAAATGTTATGGACAAAAGTACCCTTCATGCATTATCACAATTCACAATATGGCAAATAATTAGACATATGGAAGACCTTGTCAAAGCTTCAAAATCCTAAGCATTATAAATGGCATGCATTTGTATTCATTCGATTCTTCCTGAGTTTAAAATTAATTAATTAGATGTTGACACAAAAAATTAAGTGATGGATTTGATTATAAATAATACTCACTCCTTAAACTATTGAATGTTTACAATTTTATTTTTAAATATTTAGGGTTGAATATCTACCTTCTTAATTAAAATAATGATATTTTTAATCTAAAGAACTAAAAAAAAGTTTTCTTAATTAATATTTACATTTTTCTAATTCAGGTTGTCCCAAAATAAATTAACAAATATTATTTGATACATTTTTTAAAGTTAAATTCACTTTTTAAATTTTATATTAAATTCAATGTAGATATTTAATTAGTTCAAGGCAGTGAGAGTATTACTCTACTATATACTTATTATATTTAATGTGGTTAAAGGTATAATTTATGTATAGTTGAATGTAAATAAAAGGTACTCCATGTGTCACAAGTTGCTAATTACCTTTTATAAAAACTAAGAATTTTTAAATAAAATTATAATACATCTAAAATATTCTTAAATTTGATTTGTCTCAACAATTCTCCTTCACCACAATGATACAAATTATTAAATGAAGAACTGATTGAGAAACAAAAATGTTATGATGGATATCAAAATTTGTCAAATGACAAACTCCTATAATTTATATGGTCAAACAACTCCTTGTAAAAAGAAGTAGGAGTCGGCGGGCTTCTATAACCACTATAACATTCATGGATTAAGGTAATCCTAAATCAATTTATATCGATAATAAAAAAAAGGTTATTAATGATTTATATTTTGGGATGAGGGTGGTTATTATTATTATTGATAAGAGTATGAATTTTGTACCATTAGACATGCAAGGCAATATGGTGAGACAATAGGGACAAGGTTAAACCTATCATGATCCCATAAATTTTCATGTTATATCCGCTTCATCACTATTTATAATTCATTGATAGTTATTTTGTCAAAATTTTAGTATGATATTATTTTTCTTAAAATTCTTTTATTTATGATTCTAATCTAATTAACAAACATCACTAGGAAAAAGAGAGAGCGGCAAGAGTAGTATGGTAAAAAGTCGGTAAAATACCTAATAAACTAACTGCAATTATTTATATTTAAAGATAAAGAAAGTTAGTTTAAATGATTTATAAATGATGACGGAGAGAGTGTCTTAAAAAAAGATGTTACAAATCGTACGAGAGAGGTGTATTAATTAGTTAAACCAAGATGCTTAAATGCTACCATCCTAGCTAGTTAGCTAGTTGACAAAAAAAAAAAAAAAATTCACTCCAAGTTCATAGCCAACTCATTTTGTCTAGGGCGAAATATTTTCTGGTTTTTCCTAACCACTTGATATCCTAATCTATCTAGGATATAAAGGCATATTCCAATTTTTATTAAGTTGTCTTTAATCCTTAACTTTTTTCATTTGTCTTCTGCATCCCACACTTTCAGTATCAAATGTAAACACTTGCTATCACCTAAGTGCCCTGTTTCCCCAAAACTAAGTATAAATAGGAGGCAGCTTTAAGCTTCTTCATCTCAAGGAAACAAAGATAACACCTGATCATTCGAGTTCAGAAAAAAAAAAAAATGTCGAAGTTTGCTGCTGTACTTGCCTTGGCCACCGCAGTTTTCTATTTCTTCTTCACCTTCTCCGGCCATTGCAATGCAGCTCTAACACATGGATTCTACCAGGGTAAATGTGGTAATTCAGAAGACGTCGAAGCCATTGTAGCTGGCGTTGTTGCAGCATTCTTCAAGAAGGATAATACAATTGCAGCAGGTCTTCTCCGAATGCAATTTCACGATTGCTTTGTCAGAGTAAGAAATCTCTGTACATAATTTCCCTTATAAGAAATTTCCTTTGTTTTTTTGTTTCTATTGATTAATGTAATGATGAACCAGGGCTGTGACGCATCAATTCTATTGGATGGGAGCAACAGTGAGAAAACTTCAGGGCCGAATTTCAGTGTTCGTGGCTATGATCTTATTGATGCAATCAAGGAGGCCCTGGAAGTCAAATGCCCTGGAGTTGTTTCCTGTGCAGATATCATAGTTATGGCCACTAGAGATGCTGTTTCACTGGTAATTGGTGGACTCTCCGAACATTTCTTTTGCCTTCTCAATTCTGATTAATCCAAAACCAGCATTAATTAAATACTCCCTCAATCTGAAATCAGATGTTCCACTTTTGGTAATTTTAAGAAAGGAGTTTTGACTTGTTTCAAATTTTAACTAATATAGTAATTGGTCCTAGCTGGTTAGAGGGATCAGAAGAAAGTACAGTGTGTGTATATATATACACACACAGTAACTCTAAGTCTGACACGGCCAACTACTTGATAATTGTAACGGATATACCAGGTTGACAATGGTATCCTTATTAATACATACCATAACTAACTATATATATAATCCCCACATGGGACGAGATATCACAGTTTCATTGACTAGGTCTATGGATTCCACAGAGTGGAGGAGGCCGATATGCTGTGCCAACCGGAAGAAGAGATGGGACAGTCTCTAAAAATGAAGCTGTGAATCTTCCAGGTCCCGGAGTTCCTGTCTCAGTAGCTGCCCAGATCTTTGCTGCCAATGGATTTAACGTGACAGAGATGGTTTATCTTCTTGGTACTTAAATCAAATTAAAAGCTTGCATCTTTTTGAACTAAGTTTCTGATCATTTACTAATACTCTCTGCTTATTTTTCTTCTTCTAATGAATAAAGGTGCTCACACTGTTGGATTCACTCATTGTTCCTTTATCCAAAACCGCCTTTACAATTTCCAGGGTAGCGGCCAACCTGATCCCACCATGGATAAGAATCTTGTCAAGAAGCTGAGAATCCGATGTCCTAAGAATTTCAGGGATAATGCTGTTGCTCTTGATCAGAATGCTGGCAGTGCACAGATTGTGGATGATTCATTTTATAGGCAAATATTGGGAGGCAGAGGAGTTCTTCAGATTGATCAGCAGCTGGCGCTGGACCAATTGACAAAGAAGACTGTGAAAGCAATAGCTAGTAGGACTGATTTCTCAGTTAAATTTGGTGAAGTCATGGTTAAGTTAGGTGCTCTTGATGTTCTTACTGGGAACAGTGGAGAGATTAGGTCATCATGTGCAAAGGTGAATCAAGCTAGCTAGGTAGAGTTTAGAACGAGTTCCAAGTTCTCAGGGGGATAGTACTTCGTGTTCTCATTCTGATATCCTTAAAATCTTGAAATTTTTTGAATTATGTTAAAACTCAGATTGTTTGTTTGAAGATAGATTAGATGAAGATGGTTATATGTTCAATGAGTTTTGCCCTTCTGGTGTATTAGAGTCGGAATTGAATGCCTATTCCAGATTAGTTCATTTTGAATCTCTCTTTTTTCTTTTTGATCCATTTGAAATTCAATATCTTATTTCTTTAATTAATTAAAATTTTATTAAAAGAATTGATATTGTAATGCTAAAATGATCTAAATCAAACCATTTGCAATGTTTTGGAACTAAAATTGAGTGAAAGTACAAAATTACCCTTTGTACTTTAAATGATTTTAAAATTAAATTTTAGACTTGCCAGATTTACGTCGGAAAAGATAAAAAGGACCATAATCATAACTTGAAAATATTTTTGGGATTATAAAAGGTAAAAACAAACCCTTTGGAAATCATAATCACCAAATCCTAAAATTTTGGGGATAAAACTTACTAATTTTCCTTAAAAATATTTAAAAATGATAAAATTTAGCTTATTTTTAAATCAACTTATCAAATCAGTTTTCTCATACAAAATTTTTCTAACTCTTTTTTTCTTCATTTCTTTATAATTTTTTTTTTAGATTGTTCACCATTCTTTCTATTTATCTTTTGCTTTCTTTTTCACCTATTTTAATTTCTTTCTTTCTCTCACTACTTTATTTTTTAAAATAAATAATTTAAACATAATAGATATTTATTCAACTTAAATATATTATAAATTATATAATAAAAGTTATTATAATTTCTATAAAAAATAATATCAAAATATTTAAAAGTATTTTATAAAATTGTTTTTATTCAAAAATACATCTAAATTACTACATTCAAATAAGAAACATTTTAATCTAGAATATAATCTTTATATGAATATATATATATATATATATATATATATATATATATATAGAGAGAGAGAGAGAGAGAGAGGAGTGCTAGAGAGTGCATGTGGGGCAAGACGGTACAACACCATTTCAATTCAAAAAAAAAAAATTGTCGCGACGCTGATAGCACTGTTGCACCACCACCTCCCCTGCCAATTGCGACCTCCAAACTCAACACTCACCACCACCCCTGCCATTTCCACCACCACCCAACAAATATTTATCTTCAAGCCCAAAACCGGAGTTGATCGGTTGCAAAGCAGAGTCCCTGGAGAAAGTGTTCCCTACTTCTGTAGGTGAAAGGGATCGCCAACATTTTTTTTTTTTTTTGAATCTCGCTGCCAAAATGACGTTGTGTAATGTTACCTCACACAGAAGCTATGTGTGGCATCGCACTCTCTAGCAAATTCTTATAT
>JAOXNR010053980.1:0-13293 GCA_028571225.1 Parsonsia alboflavescens | reverse complement strand
ACTTTGTTTATGTGATTTGACGTTGGTGATGCCTTCATGCTTATGCAATTTAGTTGATTAAATTTATAGTTTGCTACAACCTAAGGTTAATTAATTAGATTATGGATTTTATTTTTTGCTACGAGAAGTAGATCTATTTAAAGGATAGGAATTTGAGTCCTAAGACAAATTCTAAAATCAACTACTTAATTATGTTATTTGATCAATGATTATCCCCATAGCAATTGACCTGCGCATTGTTTCTTGTTAACAACTTTCTCATCTTTATTCTTTCCTTTTTAATTAGTTTTTTTTAATTCTTTGTTTATCTTTATTTTTACAAACTCTTTTAAAGAGTCCCCCTTTTTGTTACTTATTAATTGGTTTTATTTAAACTGAGGTTCAATTCCTTGTGGGTTCACCCTATTAGCCCTAACTGCATTAGTTTCGTAAGATATGTTTAATTTGTTCGTGTTACGATGCATGGTCAGAGAGCTACTTTTCGAGAGAAATAGGAGAGGAATGGGAGCCAGGAAATACAGAGTAGTGTGGACCTATCAAAGCCTTCACCACTTGTCAACAGTATTAGAACTATTCGAATGCTATCAGGATTCAAAGCACGACAAGTTGAGGCAAAGTACGATGGCACAGGGGAACCTTTACAACATATATATGAGTATGTTTCCTACATGGAAATGTTCGAGTGCCCTGAGCATGTCAAATGCCTAGATTTTCGATCCACGTTGACCAAGAAAACACAATCCTAGTTCAAGGGTATTCTAGAAGCAAGTATATAGAGTTCAACACAACTGAAGGAGTTATTCCTAAAGAACTATCAGAGCAGCAAAAGGTGTGAAAAAGACATCAATGATCTTTTTAACATCAAACATAAATTTGGTGATAGCACTAGACGCTATTACATTAGTTTTAATGATGAAGCAGTGGAAATTGAGCAGAAAAACGATGCTATCTACATCACTTCTTTTAAACAAGGACTACAAGGGGGTATGTAGCTCTTAGGCTGGTAGAAAATTCAGTAAAGACCATCAAGGAGCTAAAACACTCCTTGAAAAATAAATCAAAGATGTGGAAACGATGGTCCAGAAAAAGATTTTGGATTCGCCTCAACTATCGAGAAAGAAACCAAGGGGAGTCTTAAAAGCCCACAGTCATCTAAACGAGACAAGAAGGATCCTTATTTGAAGGGAGGACTGTCAGATAAGAAAAGAAAGACAATTCCTATGTTAGTGACAACTCCCTTGATGACCTCGTGGGTAGAAATATTGGTGGTAATGGAAAAGAATCTAAAGCCACCAACACCTCTCAAAACTTCGCTGGCCAAGAGAGACATTACAAATTTCTACCATTACCATAAATACCATGGCCATCTCAAGGAGGATTGTTTCGACCTCGAACGAGAAATTAAGAGGCTAGTAAAAGAGGACCACTCATAAAAATTTCTGGCTAGGAGTACAGGTTCGTTAAATCCACCACTTGCAACTGCAAACCAAGAGCGACCTCCTATTGGAGAGATTAACTCCATCGAAAGGAGGTCGAAACAAGCTTGGGGAGGAGATTCAAACCCCTTTAACGGTGTCATTTAGATTGGGAAATTCCTACTATGTAAAATCCTACTTTACATTGGGAGTGTAGTGAATGTCTTATACAAAAAGGCATTCGATCAAATGGGGATAGACAAAAGCTCACGGATAAAGTTAGATACCACCTTGACCGGCTTCAGTGGTAACACAACCTATGTAGAGAGGGTTCTAAGGGTTTGGACTACAGTTTATGAGAATGCAGAGGAATCACAAAGGTCATGGATTGGCTGGTAGTTGATGCACCAAGAACTTAAAATGCCATTCTTGGTATGAGAGGGATCATGGACCTAAAGGCTGAAATCTCCTTGCTAAGCTACTGCATGAGAATCTAGGTCGGAGAAAGCTGGATAATCCTAGAAAGAAATGGACAGATAGTCGCGGAATGCTACCTCACTGACGGAATGCTAAGGCCTTGGCAATGTCCAAGCAAGATGATTTCATCGACCTCATCTAGGGAGGATGATGAGTCCAGAATCCAGGCAGCCAACAAGGGCGATAAAGTCTTTCTCAACTCAGAATTCCATTAAAAAGGGATCAAGATAAGCAAACTTTTGCCTTCCAAGATCAAAGGAAAGCTCGTTGATTCACTTCAAGAGTACTTGAAAGTTTTCGCCTAGCGACTTACCGAATTAGAAGGAATTGATAAAGAGATAGCAGAACACAAGGTCGGGCTCAAACCAGGAGTCAAACCAATAAAGCAAAAGAAAAGAACTTTTGCCCTAGAAAGAAATGAAGTCATAACTTGAGAAGCCCAAGCTCTTCTCGATGTTGGGATCTTAAAAGAGGTCATGTACCTTGAATGGTTTGCCAATCCAGTGGTTGTGCCAAAAAAGGAAGGGACATGTAGGATGTGAGTGGTTTCACCACACTAAACAAACATTGTCAGAAAGACTCATGCCCACTCCCGAGCATTGATCACATGGTGGACTCAACAACTGGTTATCAGTGGCTGTGTTTCTTAGATGCCTACAAGGGGTACCATCAGATTCCAATGGCGCTCTAGAAGACATAAAAAGGACCTCATTCATTACAAAGGTCGGGACCTACCGTTATACAAAAATGACATTTACTTTGAAGAATGCAGGGGTAGAATTCCAACGAGCCATGCACAAGGTCTTTAGGAAGTAGCTCAGGAGGAACATTGAGGTCTATGTGGATGATATTGTGATTAAATCCAAGACCTCGAACAACTTCATTGAACATATAAGAGAGACTTTTCAATGGGTTGAAAGTTGCTCTCATGAAGCTTAATCCTTGAAATTGTACATTTGGAGTTTCCATGGGAAAATCCTTGCTTTTCATGCTATCAGAACGAGGCATTGATGCCAACCCTGATATGATAAAAGCACTCCTGGACATGGAACCTCCCAGAAGCATTAAGGGAGTCCAAAGTTTAACCGGGAAGATGGCAACATTGGGACACTTCATCAGCAAGATGGCTAACAAAGGACAAAATGCTAAAAGAATTTATGGGAAAATCCCCATAGCTTGTTTCCCCAAGGTAGGGAGAAGAGCTCTTGACATACCTAACTACAACAGAGAAAACAGCTAGCTCAGTGCTCTACTAGAAAGGTCAAGTTTATAATTTCTAGTGTATTATGTAAGCCGTTTGCTCTAAGGTCCTGAAATTAGATATTTGGACCTCGAGAAGTTCCTGTACCTTATTGTTATTACTTCACTAAAGCTTAAGCCCTATTTTGAAGCTTACCCGATAAGAGTATTGACTAATTTGCCACTAAAGCAAGCATTGGCAAAACCCGAGCCATCATGTAGGACAATGAAGTGGTCAGTCTAACTCTTCGGATATCATATTGATTTCAAACCGAGGAAAGCTATCGAAGCTCAAGGTCTCTTAGACTTTGTAGAAGAATGCACAAGAGTTCCACTAAAGCTCGCTAACACTTATGAAACTAATATATGGACCATGTATACTGATGGTTCCATTGAAAAGGAAAATTCAAATTAGGGAATTGTATTGATCAGCCTTGAGGGAGTGAAAATTCCTTACTCTATGAAATATAACTTCCCAACCTAGAATAATGAATCAGAGTATGAAGCTCTCTTAGCAGGCCTAAGACTCGTGAGAGCTTTAAAAGTGCAAAACTTGCATGCCAAAACCGATTCACAAGTTAAAGGCAGCTAGGTCGTTGGAGACTACGAAGCTAGGGAAGAAAACATGATTAAATATCTCAAAACAATAAGAGATATAACATCAAAACTTGAGTATTTCCTCATTGAGAAACTACCCAAAGGGCAAAATTTAGAGGCAAACGTACTATCTAAAGTCTATCGGGAGCTCGTAGGGACAAAAGCTGAGCTATTGGTCTAGTAGTTGTATTCTCCAAGCATAAGCTAAGAAGAAAACTTGGTTATAGAGGATCAGGCAGACTAGAGATATCCTTTTACAAAATCCTTCAGGATGGCGACCTTTTGCAAGATGCCAAGGAGCTCGCCAAATATGAAAATGGGCACCTTGCTATGTCTTGATAGGAGATGACGAAGTGTATAGAAGGTCGTATACATGGCCACTACTCAAATGTCTGAGTAAGGGAGAAGAAGAATATGTCATTGAAGAGGTGAATAGTGGAATATGTGGATTACACATATGAGCCAAAACTATCCCGAAGAATATACTAAGGATAGGTTATTATTGGCCTTCGTTGATCTTAGATATTGAAAAGGTCATACAAAAATGCACTAGCTGCCAATTGCATGGAAATAAGTCGCATGTGCGTCCAACGAAGTATCAATATATCAATACATCGGTTCCATTCGATATATGGGATATTGACATATTATTACCCTTCCCAAAAGGAGTGGGGGGAGTTCAATTCCTGATTGTGGTCGTTGAATACTTCACCAGATAGGTTGAAGTAGAATCAATGACAATAATTTCTTCACCAAAGGTACAGTCCTTGGAATGGAGGAACACTGTATGCGGGTTCGGGGTTCCTCGAGCTATCATCTCAGACAATGGAAGGCAATTTTTGGGCTATCCCTTCAAAACTTTCTGTGAAAACTTGAATGTAGAACAAATTAACCTCTGTAGCTCATCCTCAAGTGAACAGATTGGCCGAGGTCCTGAACAGAACAATTTTTGACGGTCTTAAGAAAGGGCTTACTGAGCTAAAAAATGAAGGACGAAAACCTTCTTGGCCAAAAGAAATTCCAAGCATCCTATGGGCCTACAGAACCACACCCAAGAAAGCTACTAGGGAAACACCTTTTAGTGAATGTTTTGGTGTAGAAGCTATAATGTCGATAGAGGTTGGAATGCAATCCTTAAGGTTAAGTGAATACGATTCAGTCTTAAACGAGGGGGAGAGAATGACAGACTCGACCTCCTTGAAGAAGTCAGGAATAAAGCTATGAAAACTGACAGAAGGTATAAAAAACAAGTTACAAATTTTTTCAACAAGAAGGTGAAAGAGAAACATTTCATAGTTGGAGAAATGGTCCTCAAGAGGTCGGATGTTGGAAAACAAGGACAATCAACAAAGTTATAGGAAAGTTGTGAAGGACATTAAAATTCAAGAAGTTTAAAGGGAAATAACTCCTAGCACCTTGGAATGTTTGTCACCTGAAGAAATTCTATGCCTAAGACTTTATAGACTTCACAAGCTCGTTATTTAGCTCGAGCGCTATCTGAAAGTAGCTCGTTGAGTAGCAAGGCGACTTCAACGACCTATTCGATTTTTGTCTTGACAAGTGCATATCAAGTTTCAGAGACTTAAATAAAAGCTAAGTTCACAGAACTTATTGTGGTCTTGATTCATTTTGTTTGCATAAGTTTCAAAATTGGTTAAGTTTTATTGTGCAAGTTTCTAAGTGCTAGAACAAAAGCAGAGACATTTCAAGAAAATCGGTTGAATCTCATGTGAAAGAAGAGGTCACAAACAAACCTCCTGATATATACAGGAAGAAAAGAAGAAATATAAGATCAAAAGATTAGCATTGTATTTGTTACATAGCACAAGGTAAGAAGAAGAAAGACGCTATAGAAATCTATTATATTACAAGTCAATCTTATTCTTCATCTCCTGGAACCTCCAGCGAACTTGGCAGGGTTTTATCATCAACAACTCTCTCTTGATCAATGATGTCTGAGGGACCTGTGGGATAATTAGTAATAGTCTCAAAAGGAGGTCTACCCTAGGAAAGACGGATGGCTCGGGAGAGTTCGAGTGTCTCATTGAAATCAATAGGATGGGATGAAAAGGATAATACTTAAGTAAGTCTCCAAAACAATGGATGATTTTACCTGGAGGAGTTGAAAACGCCAAAAGGGGAATGTCATTGATCAGCCTTTCAGCAGCCGGAGCTTTTGTGGTCTGCTCTTGATGTCCTTCTCCTCCCTCAGATGGGTAACCACTGGCCAATTCAACCTTGGCCAGGGTTTCAATGGCAACGACCTCTTCCTGATAATTTGGATTTTGTTCCTCATGCTCCTAAGGAAGGGGGACTACCACACTCCAACCAATTCCCAAAAAATATAAATTTGATGATATTGTCCATCATGGACGGTCAGATCAGTTATAAGGTCCCTATTTAGCTCGTGAAGCAGGTCGATTACATTGACATAAAGCCCGAACATCTAAGATCGTAAAATTGATTCCATGTAGGATGGGAAGGCAAGGATCTCCTCAGGCTTAGACAAGGAGAGACTGCCATCTTTCTTGCAGATAGCATTGTAGTCCTTCAACTAAGCTTCGAGCACATGCAAGAGGTTATGTTGTTGCTTGCCTAATTCGAGTAACTAGTCCCTCTTATTGATGGCTTCCTTAAGGGCTGTAGCCACTACCAGATTCTCAACCTTGGCCTAAGAGACGTTTTTCTTACATTCCTCCAGAAGACAGCTCAAGGCTACATAGGAAGCATTAGCTTGCTCAGCGAAAGTAGCGAGCTCTTCCTTATCTTTCTCCAACGAGCTTTATCATCTTGGAGATTAGAGATCAAGGCGAAAAGTTCCTAATCTTTCTTTCCTTTTTTTGACTGCCTCCTCAGTCTCTCACCTAAGAAGACATGACTCTAAAAAAGTGAAAGAAAGAGCAAGAGAGGTCAATACTCAGAAGAATTGATACAGGAAAGCAATGTGTAAACATGAAAAGAACTTACAACTGTGTGGAGAGAAGCGGTATATCTATCCATCTCGTCATCGGTGAGCTGTCTACAAATGTCTCTATCGATGGGTGGTGCACACTCCATCAAGAAAGATTAGGAGATAATTTTCTCGTAGCGAAATGAGAGGTCAGAGACAAATTTCCCAGCCTCTTGATTGTGTGGGCAAAATTCTCAGTGGGACAGCCACTGAAGTCTACCTCTTGAGAAGATCTCACTGGGGCTTTACCTTTCCCAAAAGAAAAGGCAGAAAGGTCTTTTTCTAGCTGAAAAGAAGTCGGAGATGATGATCTTGCCTTCCCGTTTTGCAAGTAAGGTTTTCGATGAGTCAATTTCGGTAAGACTAAAGTGGTTGCATGATATTGTAAGCCCATTGAGGAGACTTCTAGGATTCTTCAAAAACTAATCAATAGATAAAATAAAGAAAAATAATAATAATAAAAGAGAGAGTAAAAATTTTTCTCTTTTTTCTGGATAATTGCTGATTCTGACCAAAATCCCAGTTATTATAATTGTATGATTTATATAAGAGGTTATTGGGGATTCCATTCTTTCTTTATTTATTACTTTCTAGACATTATTTAATTGCTTTACTAATAATAACCTCCAAATCTTTGTACAATGTCATGGATTCTAATATACTAATGCTTGAGGGAATAAGGAACAATGTTCTGTGAATTCATTATACAAATGCACCCTTGACTCTACTTCATTTGGTTGGATCTTTCCTGAAAAAAATAAAGCAGAAACCTGATGATAATAATAAAAGTGAAAAGGAACCAGGAGTAGGAAAAATGAAATCATAAAAAAAATATAAAAAAACATAAAAGTCACAAGAACTCAATAGAATTTACAGAGAAAAGAGAAAAAAGTATATGGGTACCATTTTTTTACCCCCTTCTTTATTGGCTGTTCTCTATAACCCCTTAGTTTTTCTTCCAAATTAAGGCATGCTTCTTTCATTTAAAGTCAAAAATAAGACTACCAATAATTAAATTAATAAAAATAGACTCATCACAAAAGAAAATCAAACATAGAATGACGTCCTACAAATCTTATCTAAACTAGTTGCTTATCACTTTCTTTTTGTTAGTCTATACCTTGCAGTTGCTTATGACTTTCTGATGTGATTCCTTGAAGGTTGAAGGTTTTTAGGGTTCAAACATACAGGAAGTCAATCAATGAAAAAGATAGGACAAATCAAAGGTTCATGGGTAATTAGATTGACCTTTGTTGGTGATTCAACAACAACTAATCTCTTGATTTGGTAGACAATTCAATACCTCACCCCAAAGTGATTGAATTCCCTAAATGAAGTGCCACAAGAACCCTAAGAGGAACTCTCAAGAACACTCATGGAAGATCATGTTTGATCTTAAAAACTCACAACTCAAAGAGATAACATGTTTCTGCATACTCTTTGAAAGACAAAGGAAGAGAGTATTTATAGTTCTAAAACCCTAATATAACCTAACGATTCATGGGTAAGGTAATTAGACATGATTGCAATTAAAACATATCAAAAAATAATAAGAAAAAAGCATTAAAAGTCAAAGAAAACAGCAATATGGTTGGCTGGCCCGGTGCCTGTCCGACGCTAGATGGTGCACAGGATAGTGCACTGGATGGGCACTGGAACGACACCCAAATTGTGCAGCAATGGATCTGGGGCTGGATGGACTTGGTCAGGCATTGGATTCCCTATAATTCCAACTATGCTTCTTCTTCGGTTTTCCCTTTGTTCCATGCTTTGTCTTGCCTTCAATTTTCACTCTTTGTATACTAGAACGAGGTCTTCTAGGCACATTTCCAAGCCTTCAAACTCTTCAAATGAATCCTCCAATTTGATTATAATCCAAGGCTCTTCATATTGTCTTCATCTACAAGTTTAACTTCATGAATCATGCATCATCTTCAAGTTTAACTTCATGAATCATGGCATCGTCTTCAAGTTGTTCTTCCTTGATTTGCATCAATGTCATCTTTGTCTTCTTAATCTTCAAAGTATCATTCTTATACTTGAAGTATAAGTCTTTATATGCATGAATCAACTTCTTCGTCTTGTAAATCTTCAATCCACTCATTGAATCTCCCCTTGAAGCTTCATCTTCTTCAGAATTGAACTTGAATCTTCTCATCTCCTCATTTGGTAGTTTCCATGAGTTCTCCAATGTCTTGATAGCTTCTTGATATCCATCACTCCCCCACACCTCAAAAGGATTCTTCCTCAAATCTTCAAGTCCTACATAGATAAGAGAATGATCACTAACATTGATTGAAGAATTTAAAGAATACTTCCCAAGTAATTTCATGTAATCCTTCATGGAAGTTAGAAGTTGATAATGCCTTACTATACCCTTCTTTGGAGGTGGTGGTTTCTCATTGATAGATATGTATTCCTGCTCACCTTCAAGAAGCTCATTAGAAGAAACATCACAGACAAGGAATACTAGCCATTTAAAACAACCAAGAAACCAAATTCTATCATTCCAAGCATATGACAATAAGGCATTAAATCCCATTGGTCTATGACCCCATAAAGCATGATATGAAAGAACTTCAATTCTTGAATTCATGCACAATAAGCTCAAGAAACAATCCCTTAACATGGCATACACATGTCCTCCATCAAAAGTATCAAACATATGTATAATAAAAGAAATAAGAAAGTACTCTTCACATATGCTAGAACTCATCAGATTGTTAATATGGACATCATTATGCTCTCTTGAAAACAGGGGATTTTTCAAAGACTTCCAAAATCTCATCATATCTCTCTATTCATGACACAAAATTTAGACCATATCATCAAGTAGTCCCACCAAACATGCAAAATAGAGATTAAGCCCATAGGAAACACATTTTTTTATTTTTTTATCAACTTGAAGCCTATCAACATCACTAAAGATCAAATTCTCATCATGACATTGACATACTCTTTCACAAGAATTCAACAAATATTCACCAATGAGCATAGGCTTCTTTTTCATATGTAGTCCTCACACATGCTTTCTAAACAAGATATCCAAGATTCTAGGACTATCATATCTCACAAATTCAACTTCATGATTCTCAAGATTCAACAAGTCAAAGAATTTTTCATGCTTGGAAGAATTAAGCAAATAAAAAGAACATCTTCTCTGAGAAACATAAGGAGAAACAAAATCCATACACATTTTGCTCTCATGATCAAGAAATATCTCATCTTCCCTTAATGTAAAATTCACGACATGGTATGCTTCTTCACTGAAATTCTCCAACAAGCATTTATCCACAACAAGCGTTGGATTTCTTCTCTTAGGAATCATAATGAAGTACAACTCAAACAAGATAAACTGGAACTTAAAATCAACAATGAGTATGCACACTAGGCCACAAAGATACAAGTTATCATCAATAAGAATAGCATCAAAGATCCACAAAACTCGATCATCTAGAACAAACTTTGAAGGTCTATTCATGTAAGTCCCAAAGATTTGCTCATTCATGCAATTCAAGAATTTTAGGTCACGAGAAGATAACTGTAGGCCAGTTTCATTAATTCCAATGGCCAACTAGTCATACATATATTCCTTAGGCACAAACAAAGCATTTTCTCTAATCAAAGAATTAATATGCTTGAAGAATTGACCATATATAAGCACATAGCCACAAGCATGCTTTTTCACAAATGATTCCCTAACAAGCTTAAGATCTAGCATTTCATTCAAGATGCTCTTAGGGACATTCAAAGTTCTTCCACATGCTTCATTCACAATCATTTTTTTGCACACATGATTCCTTAACAATGTCAAAATCCATGAAAGCTGTCACAAGATTCATAAATGTATAAGACTTGCTTTCTCTAATCAAGAAATCATCATGCCCAAGAAATTCACAAATAGCAACTTGCTCCTGAACATCACAAGCATTTCCATAATCATGCTTAGCCTTAGAAATCATGTTTTCATGCTTAAAATGCAACATTCTATCACCAAGAGTAATATAAGAGTGTACCACTTTAACATTGCACTCATCATCTTGTTGTCCTTGTCTTCCTTCAACTTGTTTAGGCCTTCAAAAACCTGAAATTTTGGCACAAGAACACTAGAAAAAGAATGGTCAATGTTAGAAATGGGTATTGAAATCTCCTTGTTCATCTTGAAGATCAAAGCACTCTTTCTTTTTCACAAGAATTTTCTTTTTCTTCATTCAAATCTTTTTCAATCTCATGCTCTCCTTTTTCTATTCTCTCTTGTTCTTTTTCTCTCTCATTTTTCGCAATGGGAACTTCTTCTTTCATAATTGCAATCTCTTCCTTCACTTCATTGGTAATTGAGGTGTCTTCATTTTTAGGCTCCAAGCTCTCCCATTTTGGGTAATGAGAAGTTTTATGGCCATCTTCTTTGTACTTAGTAGATGAAGAAGTAACTAGACTTGAGCTCTTATAAGATCTCACATATGATGACTTTCCTTTCTCCAAGCTTCATTCGATTTGGGTACCATTTCCTTAAGATCAAAAAAAAGGTGTGGTGTTGAGAAATATATCCTTTGAAGCTTCTTTATCCTTCTTAATGTTAGTTCCCATCATGGCTAACTCCATTTGTTTCAAGTAGTCCCCAACACTCTTGGAACCTTGAGTAGTGGATATGTATCTATCCCTCATAGGCCTCCCCTCAACTTCAAAGTCATAAGAGTCATCATGATTTACTATTCCATTTGGCACATACTCCTTAGAAGAACAAGGTTGATATTCATGTCCCCTTCCTCCTTGTTGCACATGTCTTTCAAAGTTTTAGATTGGAGCTTATCTACCCTTCTTTCAAAGTTATCAACTCTAGACTTCAAGTCCTTTCTCATCTCCTTCATGTTGTTTGAGATTTCAATTGTCATTTGCTCCATTTGTTCGATGAAAGTGTTCCAACAAGTATTCATGTCATTCCTTTCAACTTGTGATGAAGGAGATGCTCCTCTGGTCATGTCGTACCTATAATAAAGAAAACACAAAAAAACAAGGAATTTGTATATGTCCTCACCAATCACTCGCGTTTGTCACTCAATTTGTCTTTTAATCACTCAATTAAGCTCACCCCTTATGCCTTTTTCCACTCTATCTCCTCTTTGAAGTTCTTAAACACCTCCCAAGAACAATGCAAATCACTTAGGCAAAAATACCAAATGATCCACACAATCCAATGAATTGATCAATTGATGATCACCAAGGAGTTTCAAAGAAATAAGGCAATTCAATGCAAATGACCAAACACTTGGAATCCAAAAAAGTTTTCAAAGAGGCATTTTATCAAACACCTTGAGGACAAAGATTACATATGTAATTCAATCAATCAAAGCCTTTGATCTCAAATTGGCATAAACGATAGGCAAATCAATCCCAATTTGATATCTATTCAATCAAAACCTAAGAATAGATCAATAGAACAAGAGATTTGAACTTGAATTCAACAAACCTCACGATTTTTCACTTTTTTTGGGGCACTTTCGTGCAGGAATTTGTTTTCTAATGCTCTGATTTTATTTTATTTTTTGAGCTTTTGATCTTTCTTTTTTGCAGTTTTTCTTTTGTAGAGATAAAAGATAGAAGTAGAAACACCGAACACATAGAATTAGCCCTCATTTTTGGCCTCGGGCTTAATTCCCACAATCAGAAAGAGATACAAGAGAACAACTAAGATACATGTAAAGAACAAAATAAAAATCACACGAGATCATAAGATTTCAAAGAAAATTTTTTTTTTGATCTTAACACTTAAAACAAAGAGGGAAAGTAAGATAGTCCAACCTTTGATGAAAACCTAGGCTCTAATACCAAAATATGATGTGATTCCTTGAAGGTTGAAGGTTTTTAGGATTCATATATACAAGAAATCGATCAATGAAAAACATAGGACTCATCAAAGGTTCAAGGGTAATTAGATTGACCTTTGTTTTTGATTCAACAACAACCTATCTCTTGATTTGGTAAACATTTCAATGCCTCATCCCAAAGTGATTGAATGAACTAAATGATCTTAAAAACTCACTACTGAAAGAGATTAGATGTTTTTGTGTTCTCTTTGAAAGACAAAGCAAGAGAGTATTTATAGTTCTAAAGCTCTAAAATAACCTAACAATTCGTGGGTAAGGTAATTAGACATGATTACAATTAAAACATATCAAAAAATAATAAGAAGAGACCATTAAAAGTCAAAGAAAATAGCAATATGGTTAACTGGCCCGATGGCTATCCGACGTCAGATGGTGCACAGGGCAGTGCACCGGATGGCCATTGGAACGACACCCAAATTGTGCAGCAGCGGATCCGGTGCTGGATGGACTTGGTCAGGCACTGAATTGCCCATAATTCAAGCTATGCTTCTTCTGCTTTCTTCCTTTGTTCCATGCTTTGTCTTACCTTCAATTTTCACACTTTGTAGACTAGAACTAGGGTCTTCTAGGCACATTTCCAAGCCTTCAAACTCTTCCAATTGTTGGGATTTATGCCCAAAAAGGCTATGATTTTCTGAGGAAAAGTGTAAAGTTTATAATCTTAATAAGTAATTTTAAACATATTAGCATAACATGCAATAAGGTCCAAATTGATTTAAATAGGTGATCT